>JAQFXL010001402.1:0-12220 GCA_034693445.1 Edwardzetes edwardsi | reverse complement strand
ACTAATGATGATGATTGATTTTTCAATACTTTAATTCCAAATTTCAAACTCATTTCTATTTGACCAAGATTCTATTTTAATTCAGTCAATATTTTAATTGATGACTGAATTTATTAATTAATTGAAACACTTTTATCTCAATTCTTGAAATAAAAAAATTCCCTTTAAAACAGATTTTTGATTCATTGCTGTCATTGATTCTAAAGTGCAGAATTCGGGTTACTTTTTATAAGTACCTTTAGATGTCAGGACAGCCATATTTCTAGAGATATTCTGTGCAAGAATTTCACCAAGAATCTATTTAAAATAGAGCTTACAAGAAACATTCTCTCAGAAATGTTGTCGGCTTAAAAATTTCAGAAACTTTCACTTCCTTCTACAGAAAACGCTGTAAACTAAAACTCGTTAAAATAATCAAGATTAAAATAGATACAAATCTCAACATAGTATGATTTGATCGATACATTTGTATCAATTCTTGCGATAATGTTATAAGATTTGATCTAATGATAAATGACTTTAAAATATTAATTTCCATTTTATTTGACACTTAAATCATAATTAAAATAAAATAAATTTCATAAAAATATAATTAATTTACAAAATGCTAAACAAATATGACTTTAAATTAACTGAAGAGCTATTCCTTCTTTTATTCCTTCCATTGATTGATATCGATGTCAGGAATCTCATCGCACGGACGGATCGGATCACTTCATGAATAGAGAGATCAGTTTTAATAATTGTTTAAATAATGGGTCAGATAAGACCCATCACTATACCTATCACTAGTCATCTGAAAGACCTTGGAATGAATTTCAGCAAAATTGTCGCCATTTATGCATATGATTCGCGAAAACATCGTTTTGCGAATGGCCTGCAGTTGACCTGAAATCATATCATTTCAAAATTAATTCATATAAGATATTGGCATCAATTCAAAGACTGTTTCATAGATTAATTTTGTGGTTTTGTAAACAAAATTTTGATAAATACCAGATTTGAATGACCCGTCTTGTCCTTCGTGCTCAAAGAAGAATCGATCGCCATATTTAAGGTGATTGAATTGCGTTCCTATAATACAGGCGAAGGTGGGACCAACAATAGCTCCGGGCAATGGAAGCTCAGATATTCCACCCGAAAACAAGTCGATATCATTCACGTGTTGATAGTTCTGTTGGAAACGCTGTCTTTGTGAGGCCGGCATATACTGTTCCAATTGTTCAAAATTGGTGATCAACTGACAAATGATGAAAATTATTTCAGAAACGAATCAATTGATTGAGAATTGAATTAAATATTTGTTTACATCATTGAAGCAAAACTTGAGATATTGAGTATAACCGGGTATTCCGTGATCGCGACCCCTCTGTATATTCATCGCCGGCAGATCAGAGCCTGAAGGCTGTCCTTTGGTCTGATATAAATGGTTACGAAGGTCTCCGTGACAGAAAGGATCAAAACGTTGAGCATTTCGTCCAACCAGACCTCTCAGAATGGAATCCATTTGTCCGGTTCTGAGTCTCGTGGCAGAGAAGAAGTTGTCTCTCAACATGAATGAAGACTTTTGCGATGGAGTGGACGAACTGATTAAAGTAAACCTTCCATTGGCTATGGAGTGACCAAAACGGAAGGCAGCGCTTGAAAACTCACTTAGCATGGAAGGATCGGTGGCGGAGTCATAGCGAGTAAAACCAGACTTTTTGACATTCAATTTATAGAATTGCATTACTTTTGGTCCCAAAACTACGGGTAAGAACTCATTGTATGTAATCATTTGCATCTGTGCGCCCACTATCCGCCTGTTTTACACCACATCAACAAAAAAGTTGAAAAATATGCAAAAATTGAGAAATTGGTAATTAAGACCTGGATTCTTGATACACTCTCTCGCCTTCCCATGAAGGGTTTAATTGTTTGAGAGCTGAGGCGACCCTATTGTGTTGTCTCATCTGTTGGTCATTAAGTGATTAAAACAATTGATTAGTTTTAGATTATAATCGAAAAATCATCAAAAATGTTAAGATCGTTATCAGTGAGAGAAAGCCATTTCTTCATTAGTGGTAGCCTTAAGTCATTTAAATAAAACCTCGTTTTTTCAATCATTATTTGAGCTGATGATCAAGGTAAATTAATTCAATTTTGTATCGCTTACTCAACGATCACTCACATAATGAGGAAAATTTTATAAATTAATAAAAAAATACCCAAAGTGTGTGCAGAGCTGTGAGTGCAGGGTGTTGGTTGACTCGGGAGCTATCACCAGCCCTAAAACATGGTCGATTAGGACGACTGCACTGGTCATTCGCTATGTCATTGGTTTCCGGTAATATTGGTCTCCGATTTTTATCAAAACCGACAGCCAATAGACCTGAGAATAAAAACAATTGTGTTTAACAGTGAATGGAGGGGTGAATAAGAAGAGCAGTCATACCGTTCTTATCTCTCAAAGCAAAGGTCTCATTAAGAGTATTGCCGTAAACATTGGAGGCGTCGATAAAAGACGTCAATTCATTCATTTGAAGTCTGTGTCCAGTCCTACAGGACTCACAAGGAATGGATCGGACAAAATTCATACACCTTTTGCCCATTCGATTAAAAAATGAGTCATTTGGAGGAATAGTTATTTCAAAGCAGTCCGGATGAGTGGGTCGCGGACAGCATTGGATGCCACCTGTGCGTAGTTGTGACACAGGAGATAGGGATATGTCGTGGTCTAGAAACTGTCCGAATTGCATCAACATATGAGAGAAGTTGGCGCTCACGTCCTCCTGAGGGTGAATAGTGGCCGACAGTATGCGAGGGTTTGGCAGTGGTTGACCTGAACGCGCTCTTCGAGGAGCAGAAACGCCTGGAGATTTGATTTTGCGATAATATTTCTAGGTTAAAGTATTTTCGTAGACTTACCATCGGCATAATCTGGGTCCAAAAGTCTGGCTACACATTCAAATGACTTTCCCCATCGAGGTTTTCCCATATTATTACAGCTGCCATCAGCTGTTCGGAATCGATTCCGAGTGCAAATAATTGTCTGTTGGGAGCGACAGGTTTGTCGTTTCCGACGAATAAGTTTATGGGACTCCACATTGGAGTCTCTGAGGGCAGGCACTTCTTCTTTGCTTAGACTATGGCTGCACAGAATAATTTGAATAAATTTGTATAATAATTATTAGAAACAGTGAATTACTTTTTCATCAAATGTAACGACAATTCTTCAAAGAATCTCTGATTTTCTTGAATTTCTCTCAAGAATTTTTTGTGTTGGGAAGGGATGAGATGTCGGGCAGCGGCTGATATCTTAGTCGTATCGACGTACAGCCCTTTTGTGTCAATTTCCTTCTCAATTGCTTTTAGTTCATTGTTCATATGCTCTGCTTTTTTCAGAGCACTCTCGATGTCATTATCACTGAACGAGAGTTGAGAGCACTTCCTATCGCTTTCAAAATCAACAAATTCTTTTGCACTGCTCTTCTGCGTTGAGTTTGAAGAACCGGAAGAATAATCACAGAATTGGCTGAAGAAAAGTTCAAATCACAGAAGAATTGTAAAAAAATTGTCGAAAAATAAATCCATTGAATACTTACCACAAAACTAATAACAAATAAAACACTTTTCTATTCATTGTTCACAACTTTTGGTCGAAGAATAAAACTTTGAGACAAATTCAGGCGAAGAACTTAACGATAAATTCATTGCACAAAAACGCAATCATAAGTCGATTGAAGAAAGTTAAGAGTTGTATGTCTTAACTGTTCTCCTTTTATATGTCATGACCACAACCTGAGTGCACACAAGTATTTGTTATTCAAACGTCACATAAAAGATCCGAAACATTGGATGGAAACAAACTTTTCTATTATTTAAAATACATTTTTTCTGTTAATTAAAGTCAATATCAAGACTTGAAATCACAATTCAATTAAACAATTGTTTGCGTCCTTTACACTCAATTGGAGAAAATGAGTAAATTTTCTCAAAGTCTATAAACAATCAAATGAATAACAATAACTTATACTCTAATTTGAATCATGAGATACTTTTCCTCGATTAAAGTCATCAATTTTAGAGAACATCCAAAAACCTTAAAACACTTGATTTAATACAAACATTACTTTCAAAGTTTTCAATGAAAGAAAAAAATCGAAGAATTATTGTCTAAACTAAAGAAATGATTAAAATTTATAAATAAATTCAATTCAATACCTTTTAAAACATTTGTTACAATTCATTGTCAATGTTATTGAAAAATATTTAAAAAAGACTTTTATTCATTTCAATGATAAGTTTAATCTAAAATTTCTAAAGAATTTCATTAATATTTAGTAATTATTTATAAAATTGATGTAAAATTTAATCATAAAATTCTTTGAAGACTCAAATATGTGTTAATAGATAATAAAATATATGAAAGCAAAGATTTCTTACGGAATGGAAGACACAAAAGTGAAACTTAAACTTTACACTCAAATCACTGTATTTATAAATCCTGTTGTCGTGTTTGAGGTCTGGACAGGAGGCGAGTCGTTTCGTTAACTAATCCAACAAAAGCTTTAGCCATAAAACAAATGCCATAAAAGAAATAAAATCAAAATTTAGCGCAACTTTTCTCAACACAATTATTGATAAAAGAGATAAGACTTTTTAGGTTTGAAATTCATTTTTAGATCTGAAAAAAGTCTGAGAGAGACCTGAATCCGCCAAACCGTAACCAAAGTTCCGATAGGCTCTCATCAGTTGCATGAACAGAAATATTCGGACAATCACTAGGGTAATAGCCGCGAACAGGCATCCGTAGGATAGTAGTAACTGTTGTGATGCACAAGTGCTCGACACGAAACACGATCGCAAGAAAATGAACTGTAATTATGGTCAGAATTAAAGGTTTAGTTTAAGAGTGAAAGCAATGAATCTCATGAATAACTGCAATAATGAAGAAAACGCATAAAACTCTATTCAATTGAATTAAATCTCTGTTTGTGTCCTAATTTGTGGGCTTCAGATGAATAGCATTTGTTTTATGCATTCATTTCTCTCTTCTTTGTTTCGTTTTTATTCATGAATTGTGGCGAAAGTTATTGCACTGCTATTCCTTATGATTAGAGGGCTTACCTGTAAAGGCACCCATAGGAGCGATACTGTGCTGAGGCATACGAACAATAAGAGACAGCATTTGACTTCCTTTAAAACCTGCATTTTTAATGATAATCATTGCATTATTTATAAAGTTTTTAATTAAAGTTATTTTAAAATTAAAATTAGAGAAAGACTTTTGGAACAGATTTTAATTACAATAAGAAAACAGTAGCTCAGGATTGCATCAAAATCAAGCAATTTAATGGACAGTCAGCATATCATAGCTCTATTAAACAGCTACTCGTTTGCATTGAACTTTAGACCTTGAATTTGGGCTAAAGTTATATAATTCGTCTCTAATTATGATTAAAATTGGTATTAATTGAGACATTAAATTAATGTCAACTCTTTTTGTGTTGAACTAAATTCAGGACAAAAGGAAAACACTCTGAAAATCAGACAATAATATTCATTTTAAATCAATAAATAGTAGTAAAACTTTGTCCTACTTTAAAACGTGAAAAATTCAACCTACAGAACTATCAAGATGTATTATCTCACAGATGTTTTTAAGGCGATGTACTGGGAATTCATAATGAAATGGATTTAAGACTAATGGAAATCAGAAGTCCAAACATTTTTATATTGCATAACAAGTTTAAAAATGATAGCATTTGATAGGAATTTGAGAGAAATTTTGCGAAATAAGTGATAAACTAGCAGTTCGTGCAATTTATGGCCTAATTTTGTACGAAATTTACACAAAAATCTTATTGTTAATGATATTCATTGAGTCTGGGATTCATTCGCCATTCGAGTCATATTCTGAGCGCATGTTTTATCAAATCAAATGTTAAATCAAATTATAAGCGAAATGAAATCAAAGTTAGAATTGAATTGAATTGAAGAAAAAATCAAACTTAAAGATAGCAAATATTTATCCATTACATGCAAGACCTCATTTCTATCCCCACTATTGTCAACGAACCCTAACTCTTGCTTTCAAAAAATTTAACTGAATGTCAATTTGAATGACTGAAAGACCAAATCAATGATTTAAATAACTTTTCTCAGAAAAAACAAACAAACAATTCTAAAAAACTACTCTTTTGTGATAATTCTTAGAATTATTTCAATGAGATATCAAAACAAAAAGTGATAAAAAGGCCGAAAATATTTACATAAATCATTGAATGAAACATTTAAATGAAAAACTAATGGTTTTGAATAAGGCATTGAATAAATAGGCTATAATTCAAAAGCATTTACGATAGGCTATCATCAAAAAACTCAACTCTTTCTTAACTCAATTGAGAACATAAGACATCATTTGATTCATTTAAAAAACATTTTAAAAAACGGATTTTTTTGCGAAACAAAAACTATTCCATTGTTTCTCGAATTCGTGAGACATTTGAGTCTATTATGGTTTTATAGGTTTTCTCGAATGAACTAAAAGCTAAACTCAATTACAATTCACTCGAAGCGGAAATGTTTTCATCAGTAATTGGAGACAAGAAAAAGGGAAATATGTAATGAAAACTCATTTTTCAAAAATATTTTTCGTGTTTTTCAGATGTGATTTGAATGATAAGAAACATTTTGGAAAAATAAAAATTGATTCTCAAACACATTAGCAATGTTTTGTTAGAAATTGTTTCAAATTCATTGTTAATGAGTGGTATGAATGAGTTTCTTAGCGAAAGGCATCTCATCTCAAGAGACAATTAATTTATGGTATGAACTGTCAAATAGAAGGCTTTCATATAAACAATACTTAATTTTGTTTTATTTGTATTATTTTTAAATTCAATAAATATAATAACTATTAGTTTAGAGAATTGAATGTCAAATATCAATGAAATTAATTTATTTTCAGATCGCATGCAAACCAATACTTAATACCAAAAGACTATTCGTCCAAATATAGACTCAAACAAAACACAATATCATTGAATATAATGTCTTAACAATGAAATGATTGAATAAAAACAGTCATAAAAAGTACTTAACAAACAATAAAGAGAGTAAAGCTTCGGATGTGGGATAAGAGCAAAGAAAGTACAGTAGTGGTGACCAAACATACAAATATAATAAGCAGTAAATCATTTCTCAAATGTATTGGCATTAATGCAAAGAAGAATTTAAGAGAATTTGTCAATCGATAGCTTACAGCGATTTTGCCGAAAACCCATTGAATGGACGAATACGTGATTATAATCGACAGAACGCTATACTGAGGAATAGGAACGTCCACTGAGACGCCGATATTGAATAACCCGAAACATATCTGTAAAGAAAATCAAATGATAAACAAATAAATAAAACAAAATAAGAGTACAAAAGAAATGTATTTTCATGTTTTGCGAACAAAATAAGAGGTAAATAATTAAATTAAATAGAAGATCGATCAATGTTTGTTTTAAGCATGCAATTTAATCAGTCATTTATGTAAATTTTTCCTAAATATCGACAAAAAAGAATATTCTTTAAAACTTTTCAAATATTCTGTGTATTCAACGAATTGTAGTTTTATAGAGAAAGAGAGAATTATAATGAAAATCGATAAAATGTTATTCTGTGCTCAATATAGAATATTGGATTCTAGCAAACGCAGGAATATTCTGTGCAACGATGATGTGCGCAGACATCATCAGTCCTGTGCTACTTGAGTGTGGAGTTGAGTTCACTGAAATAGCAATGAAATTGTTGGCAAAAACAAATCAATACTCAAAATAGAGAAATATTTTTGGATTCAATTCGATTCGAGTTTCTTCTAATGACAAGAACCGATTCTCAGGTATGTCTTCCAAATATTTCTCACTTTTGATTAGTTATGAATCGAAAAATTTTAATTATAAATCAATTATTAGAAAGTATGACAAATGTGACAGTTTTGGGATAAATGTTTCTAAATATAAGTCATCAGAATATTGAGTCAAATCCCAATCTTATTGAGTCAATCGATTTGAAATTTTGTATAAAGTTTGCAAAACACTTAAAAATATTTCAAACCTATCCGGAAATGTTTGTTTTTTGGATCTTCATGGATGAAATCGATTTATCACTAATTGGATTGACTCTAAAACTTCCAAAATTAAAGTATTCATAATAAGATTATACTTTCAAACGAATGGGAAATAATTGAAAGGTTTAACGAATTGCCAAAACAGACCTAAATTCAAATTCATGTTTCCGAAAATCTTCGGTAATTTCAATGAGAAATGCAAATCATGAGACGAATTAACAAAACGTGAAAGGAATCTTCCGTTGAAAACAGTAATAACCAAGGTGTTTATTAACTTATTCTTTATCTAAACTTATCCCAACAATAATTGAACAATTTTAGCTTGGTTTATATAATACCTGACCTAATTGAAAATCCAATAAGCTCACGCCTTGAATTCAAAGGCTTACACACCCTGATTATATAAGATGTTTATTCTTTGTGACATACACTAGCAAGATCATTGTGATAAGATTGATTATTAAAACTAAAGAACATTGAAGTGAGAAACGATTACTTCGTTTATTTACATCACTTGAATAGCGAAAGGAATTATCAAAATTATAATAATTTTGCAAACATTCAAATGTTTCTCAATGTTTGCAATAATTACTCGTTTGAAGCAAAAGAATAATTTAAATAATTTTGAAATCATTTATGCAATAGTCTGTGAAAATGTTTGCAAACATAATCATTAAACATCTCTAAATGCTAACCAAAGGATGAACTCTATCCCAGCAAAGTCTATGATTAAGTGAGCTCAAGGCAACTGCACAAATGCCTAGACATTTTTGACGTAGATGAGTTCCACTGAAAATCAATTAAATCAATTAGAAAGACAAGAGCATTCGTTATAAAACTATTACAACCAGACAATTGTTGTGGGATAGCGTAAAGTTTAAAGTATCATAAATAAGCATAACACTTTTATTTTGATTAAAAAAATCTACGAAAAAACATTTTGATATTAAAATCTAACAAGATTAACTCAAAGAATACAAGAACTGATTAATTTCTAAAATATTTATTGAAACCAAGATTATTCTGAGCTCTTCTACTATTGTATTGAAAGAAAGTTCAGAAAACAATAGTAACGAAAGGAATCGATTTTCAACTTTTGATCGCTTCTTATGTTTAGAATAAGTGGAAAATTTTGTTACAAAAAGCGATGACTTGAATGACATCCGAATCAGTCAAATATGAAACGCGAGAAAAATTTACAAAACAAACCAAATTGAAAGTATGATTCATCGCTTGAACTGAAAGGGGTTATTATATGCCAAATCACATGATGTGCGACATTCAAACACTCCTAGAGCAGAGAACTGGGAGGCCAACGATACTCAGACAATAAGATGCCATATTCTGAGCCCACAATCATTTATCTGATGATTTCGTTTACAAAACCGGTTTTTCAAATCAGTCTCTTATATAACATAATAATAAAAAAGGGAATAATTTTTTTCTGCATTCAATTCACGCAAAACTAATGCAAAGAATCTTTAAATTCATATCAAAACCTTTTATATTCGTTTGAATTAACTCGAAATCATTTGATTGCTTAGAATATTTAAAATGTTCCATAAAATCGAATAATTTATCTTGAATCTAACATTCAAAATTATTTGCCCAAGCAAATTCAATCTTCAACTAAATCAATCATTGAGAAAATGAAATCCTAGAAAATTTTTCAAAAACTTGAATGTAATAAATCAAACTCGAAATCAAACCATTAATTATAAAATCAATAAATAGTTGGCAATAATCAGAAGAAATCATTGAAATAGATTTGTTGAAAAATTGCATGGTGATATTGAAATATAATTAAATTACCATTGAAATTTTAATAAAAAAAGAGAGGAAAAGATGAAAATTCTTAAGAACCACTCGAATGCAAAACTCATTAAAGTAAAAAAAAACCTGTAAAAGACATTGACTTCTGAAAGCTTTCCACTAATGAAAAAAGTCAAGTTTTGACGTAAAGTGACAGCCGAGAGGACAGACTGTGAGTGTGAGTCTGTGAGTGCGGCGACACATTCTGGATTTGTGGCAGTGCACAGTCAGTGCTCGAAATTCGCGCTTCACTGGAATTTCCAACACTAGGACTGAACTGAAAAATAATATTCACGAATAAGAGCTGAAAGAATGCCAATTGGTTTAGGGTTTTAGATATTAAGAGCGCAACAGAACTGAATGACGAGTACTCTCCTCACTATCTGAAGGTCATAATCGGTGGAGAGATTGCAAAATCGCATTTCAAACAACGTATACAAATGCATAACTTGTATTACTCTGTGATATTGAACATGAACATTCATTCGGAGTTAGGAATAAATAGCGAATATTCAATCCATTTGTCAATTGTTTTCATCCAATACTTGTGTCTGAATTCCAAACGACTTATTGATATATTTGTGCACTAATTCTGTTATCGATTCCATACAAAAGTCAAACTTATTTGGGATTCAAATCTAATACTTATTTGATTTGATTCCAGAATATATCGAAAATGAATAATAAGAATATCTGTTAATAATAATAATGAGTACTAAAAGATTACGTAAAGACAAGTGTGGATCGGTTGCGGACAGACGTCTAAACCAGTCTACTATGAATAATGAGGGCATATATGAGGGAGAATTCAATGTCGAAAAGATATTAGACAAACGAATAAGAAAAGGAAGAATCGAATACTACCTCAAGTGGAAGGGCTTTCCACATGAAGACAACACTTGGGAACCAATCAAAAACCTCAGGTGTCGTGAAATCATCGAAGAATTCGAACGAATCAGGAAAGAAGAGGCCGAACGGGTCCAGAATGAAAAGAAAAGGAAATTGGATCAAATGACAGACAGGAAGAAGATATTTGGTTTCGACAAAGGATTGAAAGCCGATCGGGTTTTAGGAATTACTCGAAACAAAGATATAATATATCTTCTAATCAAATGGAAAGGCATTAATGGCTGCGAATTAGTTCCCAATTATGTGGCAAATGTCAAGTGTCCGCAAAAAGTCATTCAATTTTACGAACAAAATGTTAAATTCAAATGAAATTCAAATCCAAACCATATTTCGCTTATTTATGTCATAAATAAGTTATTTTAAAATAACTTTACATTCAATGCATTCAAATGAATATCAAATAAATTATAAATAAAATTATTTAAGAATTCATATAAACTAATGAAAAGACGTTATATTTCAGTGATTTCCGGTTATCATTATTGCTGTAAATTCATAAATATGTAAATTATATAATGAAATAAAGCGGAAGAATATTTTCAAATAAAACTTTCCGGTTATAAAAATTTGGTAAAGATTTTACGTGAAAATACTCATTAATAAACTCAATGACGCATTTCGTGCAACACTATATCCTAACCCTTTCAAAACCAGTTTATACAGTTTAGATATTGTCCAAACCACCTTTCACAAGTTGTCATATCATGATGAGCCAACGCTAAAATGCTATGCAAGCTAAGATTTTGATATTAGATTTGAATATTATCATACAGTCTGACCTCTCATTAAGAAACCACTTAATAAGAGAATTTCTCATTAAGAGACAGATTTTGGAGTCACAGAGAGCCTCAGTCACAGCAAAATCAACCTCTCATTAAGAGAAATTCTCAATAAGGGCCAAATATCTCGGTCACCGAACGTTCTCTTATCTGGAGGTCAGACTGTACATTCAAAAACAATTGAAACTCATTTGCAAATATAGAGTTTACAAACTGTAGAGTATATATAAACCACGCATTAAAACTAAAATTTATCAACATGGTCTAATTTAATTGAATTTGACTAGAAAACCAACAAAGATTAAATTGATTAAAAATTGAATTGCAATTGAATAGCACTTCAATGCAATTAATATTCAATTGATTTGCATTCAAAGCCAATTTAAAACAATTGAATTGAATCAGAGCTAAAAAATATCAGATTTGACAGATAAGGGAGCAATTGATGCGAAAAATAAGGACTTCATTCAAAAAGAAGAATGCAATTAAGAAAAATCAATTAAAAAACATAATCAGAAAAACGAATCGTATATTTAATTTCTAATTAGTTTATAAACAAAATTAAGTAACGAGGAGAAAAATTTTGTTCACTAAAAATTAAGCAACAAATTCAAGTAAT
>JAQFXL010001401.1:0-12222 GCA_034693445.1 Edwardzetes edwardsi | reverse complement strand
CACACACACACACACACACACACACACACACACACACACACACACACACACACTCACTCACTCACTCACTCACTCTGAGGAGTTCCCCTCAAGAGATGGTCAAATCTATTCATTATTGACTAACGTTAAAAAAATGTGACTACTTTCGTGAAAAAGAAGTACTTTGACTGTATATCTGATGGCAGTGCAAACCTAGGGTAGAGCTAATCATTTTCAATCATTACTGACAATTGGTGTCATTGATCATTCGCTCTCTTCCACTACCAAAAAGCTGTCTCTTCTTTGAGAGGGAATTTATGAAAAGGACAGACAGCGAAATGGCGAATAGGTTTGACCCCTCATCTGTTGAAGCGATGAGATCGCTATCAGCGTTGATGTGATGCCATATGAGTGAGAAAAGAGTGCCTTTTGTTGAATAGAAAAACCAAATTTGTTCGCAAAAGCGCTTAAGAAGTAATTCCAAAAACATTATGGACTGACATTTCCAGAGCGGTTATTCCGAGCAATAGGAGATGCCATAAATATCTATGCACTTTCAAAGCGAGTGAGTGCCGCAACACAATAGTGTCCAAAAACCATAAGTTATGGTCGAGAAAGAGAAATACTCTATCATTAAGTTCTACGCAAAGAATATGTCTTTATATACACTTTTGTCAGACATTATATAACTTTTCTTTTGGTTGTGTTATATGTTATAACAAAATGCTTTGCACTTAATTTGAATGAAAAGTTGAAAACTCGACTCAATAATAATTTGCACAAATATTACGCTTATAATAGACTTCAGACATAAAATAAACTGTTTTTACTTTAAATTTTTGTTTTCATCGTTTATTTTAGAGTTTATGCAATAATTTTGTGATTATATCACGTTTTCATTTCAATGATTGTCTTGAAATCACTTTAAAGTTGTGATTATTGATCTAATTTTCCTTGAAATTCAATTATGAAAGATTAAAAAAAAAAATTCTTTCATCGATTTTGCTTCAATTGAATAAAAAAATATATAATTTGTTTGTTTCATATTTCAACCCACCAAAAACTTGGCCTTAAACCCCCCTTTTGTGATCATTTTTCATTAATTGATCCGAAAATGCAAAACTTGTCTCAAACAGTCTTTGGATTTCAAGTGAATCATTGATTAGATTAAATACGAATATTTGATTTTAATTCACTTGAAATGAAAATAATTTGCAATAAAAGGCTAATTCTCTAATTATTCTCTTTTTAGACAGAAGTTGATGTCATTAATAATAAAAACAAAAAATTTATGACAGAAACAAAAAGTGAGTCTTTATTAGAGACTAATTAGAAAAATTAAATGCATTTTCTAATCGATTCAGATTCTGAGTAGATATGAAAATAACTTATTTTTGTTAGTTTAAGACATATGCAGACAATTCGCACTATAATCGCATAACTAATATATTTTGAAAGTAAGAAACCCCAGAATTGATGTCCGCCTGCATTGGATCAGAATCTTGTATTCAGGCGTTTTAGTCAATGCTTTTGAAAAATGCAAAATTTTATGCATAAAGTCGTCTTCAAATGCAATCAAAATTGTTTTGCGCAAAAGTATTAGACATAAAGAGGGAGAGAATCTACAAAAATGTATGTATAGACCAGTTTTTGCACAAATTATTATCCTTTATATTCACTATTTATTCGGATAAACGTCGCACTCATTCCTCATTTTGTATTATCTTTGACTCAAAGAACAAATAAGAGGAAATTTTTTTAATTAATTTGTCTCTTTATGCCTCTCTTTACTCAACCCGTTTGACAAACAGACAGAACTCTCCATTTGTGTCGATGGCAGACACGAGTACTCACGAGTAGAGGATAGACACACAATCTGGCAGTGATTTAACGAAACAACTCATTCGACATTTAATTCAGACCAACATATCTATGAAATACAATTATTTTGATAAAGGGTTCAGATTTCAGACTTCAATCAAATCGATCGCAAATCTGTGAATTTATCCGTTTTAATGAAATGTCAATTACTCTCATTATATGTGAAAATTTGAAAGAAATAATTGAATGAAATAAATATTTTTTAATAAATCATCAAAAATTTTAAACGAGGATTTTGATAACAATGAGTAAAAATTGATCTAAAAAAGTATTCCTCTTCTATACGTTTTCTATAAAAGAAACTCATTTTGTATTTTTATGGTAAAGTTGATGAACTTTTCATTGGTAATACTGAGTTGACAGACAATAGCAGGTATTGTATATTTTGCACAAAGTGTCTGAAAACTAAACTCAAAGTAAATGATCAATAGTTGAGTATATCATCAGAGATATTGCTGTGATGTCCACCAATTGCTTCGAAGGGAAGTATTGGGTGTGACTTCCTTTTTAGAATTAATAGTAGGTATGTGTTCAATATGTTCCCCAATACTTTCACTTCCGTTAACAACTCAACCATTTCCACAAAAGTTTTCAAAATAAAAAAAACTAAACACTATTAGTCATTACAGATAAAAAAAACTAAAATATTTTTTATCTGATAATTGATTGCACTCTTCATTCTGTTCACTAAAAGATAAAATTTGTGATGAATTTCACGCAAAATGTGTTATCAATTAATTTGTTTGGAAAACAAATCTTAAATTTCCCGAAAAGACGCTTTCGTGCAGTCCTTCAAAATTATAATCTAATTAACTGTTTATTTTGTGATTACTTTTCAAAGTCAACAGTAATTCTGAATATTACCCCAGTTTTTGAATATTTCTCTTTCAATAATAACCTTAAACACAAATTTGCATAAAAATTCACTTTTATTTTATTTTTGTTAATCACTTTGAAGTGATTTTCAATATATGAGTAAATTTTTAAGCCATTATAAAATTTTTAAATTAATTTAATGCACAGAAAAGCGATTAATTTGAATAATAAAACAAAAACCGATTAAAATTTATCCCTTTTTTCCACAAATATTCAATGATTTATTGTAGGGATAAATAAAAAATTTATGATTAGTTGTGAAATCAGTAGATATTTGCAGCAAAGAAATTATTAGCGATTCCGTTATCAAACGCCTAAATGCAGATAAACTGTTGTGAAGTAATGGTATCACGAATTGAAAGACCAGGTGTTTGAGCAAAGTTGTGTTCATTGGGCTAATTGTTTCCACCGCTTCAATGAATCGCAAATTTTTGCCATTTTATTGCTTATGGCTTTCGATTACATTTTTCGGTGTTATGTTTATCTCATACCTAATGCTTGGATATTTTGGAAGCACCAGTGGTTAAAAAAAAGTGGGTCATTAAATAATTAGACATAACTCCGATGATTTTGACTCTGGATAGCAGTCATGCCTCTCGATTGCAGACAACATCTATTAATCTCTGGTCTATTCTACGAATGAATCTTCAATGGAGTAGAAGAACATAATAACAGTGGACGTCCACATCGTTTATCAGTGGTTCCAACACTCAATATATTTGCGGTTTTGTTAGAAACCCAAAGTCAGGCTATTATTAGAGATTTGTTATGAAAACCATTTTTTGCTTTCAATTTATTCGACAAATTGTTATTAATTGTCATTTTGTTATTGTTTTCACTAATCAATTAAATCTTAAAGTAACCAAAAATTCAAATCCTATTATATTTTAATGAATTGCAGTTTTAATAGAAAATTAGGTCAAAAGCAAAATATAGATCCCATATAACTCTGTTTATGATCCATGTAAATCTCAAACTCATTTTAGAATTTCCACTATTTTCATATTCATATGATGTTTGCAAATATTGAGAATCAATGGGGTCTTTGATAATGAAAAAGGGCTGAAATTCAAGGCCGATACCAATGAATTGACCGGAAATTCATTTCTTTATCGAACTGAATGTTTTAGGGAGTAGTTAACAAAGCGATGGAAGTGTTGTGCACTCTATTCTCACTCTACTTGTAAAGTGTTGGAAATCACAGTTCAAATCATTTAATACATAACACAACGGGTTATATAAGGAATGAAAGAGTGATTGAATTCATAATTTTGTTGAAAACTTGAAACCAACGGCTTATGTCTATTGAAGACATCCAACGGTTTTCGTTTCGATTTTTATTTCCTCTAAAATACACGAGTTTTTAAAAAGTGGAGAATATTTCCTATTGTTAGAGAAAATGTCTTTTATAGCAGTGCTTCAAATGTTTTCACTCTTAGCTATTGTAGGCTAATTGCGACCGAGACCTTGGAGAGAATGCTCTACCCTTTCTCTGAAAATTGAAAATGAGGGTCAGGCTTATGAGAGGTGAGGCTGAGCTGAGGGCTGACAAACATTGTGATGCACGTAATCGCGACCCAGTTTTAGTGTTACCGCACTTTTATATCAAACCAATTATGACAACTGCGAACTCGAAACAGATGCGAAGCACTGGCACTACAGATGCCATAGCATAGGAAAACCTCTGAGTCGAGAACGGCATCAGAGCAATGAAAGCCAGACAGCACTTCCTCTACAACCCTGTAGTGCAAACATAACGTTCACTTTCATTTGGAACCACATTATCGGTGAGCAAACCTACAAAACGTATAGAACACATAAAAACGAGAGCACAGCACATATTGCAATCGACGACCTTATCTATTCGACACTCACATCAAATCATTTTTCGTTCTCAGGCTCTGTTCCCCCTTTCACTCACACAACACATAACATAACTATGAGTAGAGCAAAGAGTGAGTCTATGAGACTGTGGGGATCCCATCCGAACTGATCAGAATGAGGTAGGTGCTCATACCACTATTGGTTTGTTAGATCCTTTCGTAACCAAAAAATTCTGATGGCCTACAAAAAGTCTAAAATTTTTGTTCATTTCATTCTTCGTTCACTTGATTCAAGCAAATTATATAATACTATATAATACAAGTGCAGTGCGATTGGCCTACATTTGAGATCAAAGTTTTTTGGTTCTCACGCTTTGGTTCGATTGTGAGGTAAGGCTCAAAACCAATACCATTACTAGTGTTTGATCGGAATTTAGGTGAATCCAAGATTTTTCCGAACTTAACGGTGAATATAATGTGAATTCACATTCAATCCGATGGCTATCATAAGAATCGGTTGCTTTCTATAAAAGTGTATCGATTATGGGATCTCTTTTACAAATAAAAGTGAATTTAACCCTCGGTTTCATATCTAACTCTCGTTTTAAATTTTTTTCTAAGAATAAATAGGTCTAAGAATTAATCAATGAATGAATCACTGGATGAATGACTGAATCATAAATTCATATTTCAGAAAACACTCAATCATTGGATTGACTTTTTCACGACTTTCTCAGACTTCAATCGTTTATACGGGTATGAACAGGGTTAGATTTGAATTCCTGCTTAAAGTTGACTTATTTATTTAAAATTTTCAATAGAATTCATGAAAACCCAGATTATTTGATCGACACAACAAATATTATTTTCAAACATGAAAACGGAAATTCACTGAAGGGTTGGGTTTTCGAAAAAGTCTTTCTTAAAAATGAAAACTGTTTTGATTCAAATTTTAATGAATATACAAATACTTGGCTTTTAATGAACTTTTCCATTCATTGAAATTCTTGTAATTGTGAAATGACTTTATTCAAAATTTTATGTTTTAACTTTAGTTTCAAATATCAAATTAAAAATTGTCAGACATTTTGAATAATCACATTAATATCACATTCCTCTCATTAAACTCATGTAATAACTTGGTAACAGTTTTACGACTGTAATTCAATTAACAAGTTATCAAAAACTATTGATTTGAAAGTTGAATTAAGAAAATGTCACGAAAAAATGTCCTTGTCAATTAAAATAAGATTCAATGTCTTGAATTCAAACGAATTTAGTTATCGATTCATGTAGTCGTAGAAACAATTTATAATAAGAGTCACCGAATCCTTTGCTCATTAATATTAAGTAACCGAATATATGCAACATTTGCTATGAAGACGATCGCTATGACTACACATTTTACTTGAGAGCCAACAGCAATGAGAGCCGAGTCGTTAATTTCTCCCTTTTTTTATTCTCATTATATTTAGACTCAAAGTCAGAAGATTTGTATAAAAAATGTCAACGAAATCAATACACAACTCAACTGACAATTAGACAGAATTTAAAGCTTTTGAAGAATTAATTATTTCTTTTAAGAAAAACTCTTTTCAATCGATATTTTATTTTAGGAATTTCACTCAAAAACCAAACACAAAAATTGATTTTTTGTAAGCATGGTCAAATGGTAAAATGGAAATAGTGAAATGGTTTCTTTCTTTCTTCAACTGAGAGTTGAATGTATTATCGACGATGATTTAGCAATTAAATTATGATCATTCACTGCAAATTTGAATTTATTACGATGATAATAAATATTGACAACAAACATGTGATTATTTATACTTTGAATTACCATGAACATATCGATTAAGTGATTTGTTTGAAGAATTAGCTTTGTTTTGTCGATAGAGTTCAATATTCTTTTGGTATTACAGCTTTTGATGAAAGGACACTCCATTTTGTTTGTGTCTGAGTTAGAGAATTCTGGGCTTCAATTCTCAGTCATATTCTGATTTAATGCAAAGTTTATTCGAATTAAAACAACTAATTATTTGATTAAAGACTTTAATTATCACATATTTTGGTTAATATTGATATATAATTTCAGTCATAATAGGAGGGCTCAATCATCATGCAATCATCATGTCTATTTTATACATTATCTCTCAAATAGGAGTCCGGTTGGTTCGGCCTTATTCGGCCTTATTCTTACTTCTAATGATTGAATAAATGGATATTTAATAAAGTGGTCACCGATTAGTAAATAATAAAATTGTTAATCAAATCGATTCATAATTATATGGCTTTTCAAACATTATCTCATTTTATGTTTCATTTTGTGATTCACTCTAATTATAGTTCAAAATATTAATCAGTGAAACAGTTTTCAGACAATCATTTATTACTGAAATACAGAAAGTTTTTCCAATTATTCACTAATTATATAACATTTTTGTCACACATTTTGATGGATGAAACACTTGAATATGTTCTCAACAGAGTTGGCCAAAAGAGCACTAAGTCAGAGACGAACAAAGATTTAGAGCTGATTATTACCAAGATAACTTCGGATGAAGATCTTCTGACTTGCTCATTTAAGTGGTTTTAAAAACTGTTAATTTCGTTCAATTGATAGACAAATGGCTGAAATATTGGTCGAATTCAAAATTAAAAACTTCCATCACGAGTGATGGGCTGGATAGGACTCCCTCAAGACACCCGTGATTGCAAGATGAGTCAGAAAAGAGTGACACAATGAGTTCGATAAATCAAAATAATTATTCCATTCTTTTTTCATAATTATAGTCTTGAGATTAATTTTGCTTCAAATTAATGAGATTTTTGATTAGAAGATAAAGGATGTGTCACAACCAGAATAACACAGAATAATCAATATATTAAAGTAGTGGTTATACTGCAGTTCATTATGAAAGTCGGATATCAGTTATCGTCTATTTTAAAGAAAAATGTTATCAGAGAACAGATAATACGATTGTTTGACTTCAAAGAGCTTTTAGTATTATATAACACAAAAGTAAAGTAAACTCCATTAACGTTGACTTCCCTTTGCATTTGCTTTCGTTTGCGTTTAATTGCTTACAATTTGTTTTGCATTTTCTCCACTTTTTTGTTTTTTCCCTCAATTTTTTTGTTTTAATTTTCAATGAAAATCTCTCTCTCTCTCTCTCTCTCTCTCTCTCTCTCTCTCTCTCTCTCTCTCTCTCTCTCCCTCCCTCCCTCTCTCTCTCTCTCTCTCCCTCTCCCATGCAATACAAAAGGGAAGGCATTTGAAAAGAAGAGAAGATTGGTTGTACTCTTCTGTCAGAAAATTCACGATAAGGACTGTATAGACATAAAACTCCTTTTGAATCAAAATATTTTCGATCCATTCTTTGAGAATCTCATCTCTCTATACAATACCTATAATGAGATACAAAGCAAAGAATTAATTCTTTTTAACCAAATATTGTTCAGAATTGAAACCAAGTTAATTGATTTCAAAACTTCTGTTGTTTTACTTTTTAATTCGAAGAATCAAAAGGGTGATTTTTAAAATACCCCTTAGACTACCTAAAGAAGAGATCCAATTACTATCAAATAGATAATAACATGTATTTTGTTTTTTGTATTAAAACAGAATATTATAATCACTAAAAATATTGAAAGTTTTTGAATTTAAATCAGGTTTAAAATAACATTGATTACAATTTTTTCTAACGAAAAAGTAATTAATATTCTCATTACAAATAGGATTTCGACAAAACAAAAGACTCCACTAATTAATAAATTCATATAAAATGTGAGAATTGAGTGGTTTTAGCGATAATTGATTTACAAAAAAGCAAATAATTTAATAAAAGTGAAGAAAGGTTTTGGGCTTTGAAGTCGATTTCAATGCAATGGCGATCGTATTACAAATATATTGTCCTTTACTTCTGGTGGCTTCGGTTCTCCCCTTTCTTTTATTATTTTTCTTTTATTGTGAGTTAAGGCAAAAAAGACATGAATTTGCAATTCTTTCTCATGACATGACATTTGCATAACTGAGGTGTTAGTCATGAATTGATGCTCTCTCTCTCTCTCTCTCTCTCTCTCTCTCTCTCTCTCTCTCTCTCTCTCTCTCTCTCTCTCTTTCTTTCTTTCTTTCTCAATATTACGATTTAATGTTAAACGTAAAGCAAGAACCTTTTACAGCGTTTATATTCCATGAGATTAAGCGCTCGAAGATCTTATTCATGCGTTACTTTTTTAAGATTTTGAGTGTAAAGCACTGGTAGGGAGAGACATACAATAGGAATCATTGGTCATTCATCGGTCAAATGTTTGTGCAGAAATACAATCGTCAACCTTTTGTGTCCGATTTGTATGACTCTATTGAAAAGAACTCCAAGTCATGGATAAGTCATAGATAATAATACGAATTAAGTGTTGTCGAAGTAAACTGAGTTAATTTGAATGCCATAATAAAAGCCATAATACAATGTTTGCACTATTTATTGAAATAATGTTAAGAAATGTATTTTTGTTTGACAATAACGCCATTCAAAGGATTCGGTTGTTATTTGTTGAAAACAAATAAAACGATTGAAGAATTGCTGAGAAAACTTATGAATTGCTTTTGTTGTGATCTATGGACTGATGGCTGCGATGACGATAACTATGAGATAATAATATTGTGTTGTGCGCCGACTATTCTCATCTGTCACTGGTATGATGGATGTGACCAAAGAGCAGTGCTGTGATTAAAAACCCATTTATTCAGCGCATAGCCTAATATTAATGCAATTTAAGGGGCGTTTTCTCGAACAGTAATCGAGTTTTACCTAAAGTTTTTTGCATAGAATTAGTATTGAATTGCATCGAAATCTACTTAAAAAACTTTTGCAACACTTTTGTTAACTTCATGTGATATTTGCATGAATTGCTTTGAATTGCTTCGAATTGCTTTGAATTGTTTTGTGTCAGATCTCATCTTAATATACAATATAATTAAAATTCTATTTTTGCTTCTCTTAAAAAATTGACACTTTTTGCTACTAATCATAATTATTAGCACTTCTTTCCTATTGTAAGATTCAATTTATTTCAAGTGAGCACTCAGTCAACCAGGACTGTGGAAAATTTTATTAAAATTCAACTATATTTAATGAAATTGTATGCTTGATTGCAAATATGTACTTGATGAAAGTCACGTTGGCACAAAACAAATCATGTAATTACAATCACACTTTACTAAAACAATTATATAATTGAGAAAGGGACATTTATACTTGATCTAGCTTTACATAGATATCTAAATCTCGATGTTATCACTTTTCCCTATTTAATTTCGAAGACTTTGTTATCATCATGTAAATAAACATGCACATGTATTTTGCAATCAATTGTTCTTGGTCTTGGCCTAGTGCTTTCTTAACTTCCAGATGACATTCAAATTTATTTTCTGACTCCTTGCTCTATTAAACTAGGGCTTTTTCTTCTTCTAATTTGAAGCCTGAGCATTCTTAGTCAAAAGCTAGAGATAGAAAGACAAATCATATGCAACAAAAGTCACGCATTGATTGCAAAAGTTTATTGAAATTACAATTTTTATGTCGAGGTTTAATAAAACAAAAATATGCGAAATATTTTGCGAAATATAAGGAAAATAATTAATATAAAAGACTTTTTTGCATGTTTTTCAGAGTTGTGATGAGTCTAATCTATTGCAAGTCTAAACAATTGATGTGTCAATAAGTGTTAGAGCACTCAAATCTCATTATCTAAACGCTCGAGTTTTTGGTTATGGTTTGACGTCACGAATGCCTTATTTTCATTAATTAATTTGTACCGAAAAAAGTAAATCATTTCAATTGAAAGTGAATCACAATTATATGACAATTATATGACAATGGCATCAATGCGTCATTTTTTTCTTTCAATGTCTTCGCATGTCTTCGCATGAGAGGAAAAATACTAAATTTAAAACCAAATTGATTTTCAATTGATTATTATTGTCATCATTTCAAAAAGTGCATAACGAAAAGTTAAACTAGGTTTTAAAACTGAATTCCTCTGGAACTACTGGTGATAATCAATTGATATTCTGATTTTCATTAGATTCATGACCAATAATGCACTAATGTTGGGGTAATATATTAGAGGGTCAGTTCTCTTTGCGTCAGCGTCTAAGTGAAAAACTACTGTTTTAATCGTAACGAAAAATTAAACTTGGTTTCAAATAACTCCAAAATTGAAGGTTTAATAACTTATTCTTTGAATTTGATTTAATGAAATCTTATATACAAACTAAATGACGAAATTTGTCGAAATGAATACTAAGAGTCGAATTAGTTTAACCATTGTTTGAAAAAAGAAGATTAGTGTCAGGTTAGTTCACATCAATACTAAAAGATTAAACAAGATAATTTTGTGTTTGAATGTTGTAATCAAAATATTTATCAAAAATGGAGTTTTTGAAGAAGTCGTTAGAATATAAAATGAAAGACAAAAAAATTATCCAAAATTTCATTTCCTCTGAAAAACCCATTTTCTGATTACAGAATCAGAGCTCAAATTTGTGAATAAAAGCCAATCGAAGCAATGATGAGAGGCTGTGCGCATGAACTCAGTCTTATTAGTGATTCGATCCAATGGTAGGTTTGGAGCAATAGATCAAAAACTGACAATCAGTTTGACATCACAACCAAAGGCAACTGAGCGAAAAGGTTTTCATTTTATTGACGGCACTCTAATTCTAGAAACATTTTACTTAAGAAAAACTTCAAAGATTACATTTTAATGTATCCAAAATAACTCATTAAACGCTTACTTTAATGAAATGAAAAATAAAAATCAGAATTTCACATGAGCATGACACTTTTGAATCGAAAAGTATATATTCAACCCATAATCAAACGGTAATTAAATGAAAATTAAATTTGATTCTCTTAAAAAGTGTTGATAAACAAGTTCAGTTTGAGACAATTTATCTGTTCTATCAATAATGAAGACTTGATATTCAAAAATTGATACAAAATAAGAGGTAAACTCGAAGACCGTTTGCTGTAAAGCTATAAAACTGAGTAAAAATGGCTTAAATTTGAAATTATTTAAAGTATTTTTTGTGAACGTATGTGAAGCGACCAAAACTGCAATTCAGTGCTTAGTTTATAATCTTCTGAAATAATTTTATTTTTATTTTTTAAGGTCTTCTAAAGGCAACGGACTCTCAATGTTTGGAACAGAATATTAAATGTGTTGAAAGCCATCTGCGATTTGGGAGTCTTTTTTTGTTTCCCATTCCTTTTGATTTCAAGGCTCAAAGTTATGGTCCGACTCCTCTTTCCAATCAAAATGATATCTTTAAGTAAAATACATTTGCTTTCAAAAGACAAATAATGTCCTTAAATATATTCTTTGAGTCTTTTGTAAAAGATTTCAATTTGAAAATCAATTTTGATTGGTTATATCACAAGGTTTCATGGTGCCGTCGCCTCTACCCAATCTCTGAATAATTTTGATAGTTTATCAGCAAATGAATTTCAAATCGAGAATTTTTAGGAAAAAATATCACATTTTTTATCAAAAAAATAAAATTTGACAGGCTCAGATCAATTTCTAACGATTTAATTTTCAGAAAGAATAAGATTTATTTATAGCTTGGTAAAATCAATCAAATCTTTTGAATTCAGAC
>JAQFXL010001400.1:0-12223 GCA_034693445.1 Edwardzetes edwardsi | reverse complement strand
AGTTCTTAATTATTTTCAACTACCGACAGATTCAACGAATATTGCGTTGCGTTGGCCCACAGAGTGATCGCCATTTGGTTCTTGAAGTGTCGACTCCATTGCCGCAAATCGATTGTTCCCTATATTATTAAAGTAAATATTTATTCTGAGTTCAAATGTTGATTACAATTGATTGTTGTCTTTAAAGGGTTTACAAACGAATGTAATTCAAGAGGAACTGAACCATTCGAACCCCTACTCTGACGCACAGAGGCTTCGGAGCAGTAGTTTAAATACCGATCAGACGCTTAACCACAAAAAGTTAAACTCTTTTCTAAACATTTGTTATTTTCTTTCATTAGATTTAGTTTTAATTTAGTTTTTGTTTTTCTTTCTATTTTTGTTTTGTCCTGTTTTTGGATTTCAATTCCAACCCAAGACTGGAGGCGCGCCTGTCGTTGCAGTCATCCCCTCCACCTCTGCCCTCAACGCCCCACTCATCGCACTCACACTTTTCGTTTTCCTTTAGTAGTGATTCTATTTCACACCACTCGATGGCTAATATCAATGAGAATGAGTTCCAAGAGTTTCGTCATGAGTTGGTTGAGACCTGTATGGATATGTTGTCCTGTTATACCTTTGGTATGTGCTCTACTGTTCCTCTCAAGTCACCAATGGTCGAGCCACTACTTGATCGATCGAAAAGTGAGACCTGGATTGTTGGCCACAAGTTGATAACAGTTACAACCAGTGGTTGTGGTTCGCGGGCCGTCTCTAACGGGCTGTGCGAAAAGTGTCTGAATATGTGCCGAAACGATGAGAACAGCGATGCGTTCACTGAAGACATTCGAAACAATAGCGATGTCTTTCAGTCATCGTTTGAAACGAAGGAAAGATCCGCTTCTAATGTATCCACAGATAGCGATAAGAGTTCGTCGCGAAGACGACACCAGTCAGAGATCGGACACATTCTTCGGCCGCAATCCACTTTGCAGTCCGGCGCTTATGACGACTCGTTTTTAAAGCCATATCAGCAAAAAGGAAGTCCTTTTGCGATCAACAAAACAACTCTGTGTAGCTGTTGGTGTCAGGGATGGGCTGAGATTCAGATTCGACGACCCACTGGTGTCTGCTCCTGGATAGTTCGTCTCCAGAACTCTTTAGGAAACTTTCCATACTCTTCGTCACCACCGGACGAATTGCCTGATTTGACGGCACTCTTAAGACCGAACAAAACACGTGAGCCATCCGTCGAGCCATTGGTGGACAGTCAGGTCGACAACGATAGCAAACAAAGTAGTTTGGATTCGAATGAATCAGAAAACGATGTCTTCAGTAAAGCCACTCCGAGTCCACAAACGGATGACTGTCTTAATAGTTCTATTCATCCGTTGAGTAACCAAAACGGAGCTGAAAGTCCATACACTTTCAAACCGGTTGAGTCACCTCTGGTCCATCCAATCAGAACCAGTCCTTTTCAACCTGTGGCACACCTTTCAAGAGCCCAATCGTTCGGCAGTCGACTCAGAACTGACTTCAGAACCAGACTTTTGGATAAAAAAGAGTTCAAAAGCAATGATTTTGAGTCGAATTTCGAGTTTTCATCTCAAAGACAACTTGGGATGAAAGACAATGTAAGCGATGGCTCTCATCCTTCCAAACAGCCGCTGAAGAACAGAAACGAAGCAGAATCTATGACTGGCCCCAGAGATAGAGTGCACACCATATCTGTGATGAGTCCGGTAAACCTTAACAGACGCCTCAGTAGAGAAGTGGAATCTTCGTATTCATTCACTAAATCGAGTGGTTTGTGTCCAAAATTCGTATTTCTTCAGCTCTTCTATAACTCTATGATTGAAGACAAATGTCCTGAAATTCGAAGTAATAAAGACTTTGAAACTCACGACAAAACAAAACCAATACTTTTGCCTAAAAGCGAAGCAATCGATCGTTCGCTTAAGAATTTGGACAGAATTACTCCTTACGAGACCCATAAGATCGGAATCTTATATGTAGGACCAGAACAGGCAAAGGACAAGACAGCAATTTGGTCGAACCCTTTCGGTTCTTTGCGTTACATTCAGTTTTTGAAGGGATTGGGAAAAATGATTCGTTTAGAAGACGCAGACTCTCAGGTATCTTATGTCGGGGGTCTTGATGTGAAGGGACAGGACGGCAAATATGCGATTGCATGGGAGGATAACCTTGTTCAAGTGATCTTTCACGTGGCAACACTCATGCCGACCAAAGTAGAGACCGATCCCAACTGTAATAACAAGAAGAAACACATCGGAAATGATTTCGTTTGCATTGTTTATAACGAGAGCGGGTCGACAGTCAATTTGCAGACAATTAAGGTATGACCTAATCTTATATCTCCTCTGAATTAGTTAGTATTGATTTGTGGTACTATTAGGGCGACGGACAGTTCACTCAAGCAATTGTTGTCATAACTCCGTACGAATACAACAGTAATTTAGTTGTGATTCAGGCAAAAGACGGTAACCATTATTGACATTCAATTAATCCAAATATACGCTAATATCATGTCTTCTGTTCAGAATTCTTGGATATGATCGGACACTATGACTCTCAAATGCTTTCGGACAGCGCTCTTCCGGTTTATGTCAGACAACTGGCACTTCACGCAAATGTAAGTCATATTTAACATTAAGTTTATTTCATTTGGAATTATCTATTGGTCTATTCTGTGCCTCAGTTGGGGTCAATGGTATCCAGCGCCACCCAATCGGCCACAACTACTCAGACACAGCACGTGTCGAATTGGGTTCAGAGACTAAAGCAGATTAAACGCATTAGAAAGCGAGTGACCAATAGTTCGGCCACCGAATCGTTGGTTCGGTTCCCGTCAACTGAGCCGAACGACGACAACTCCGGAGTCAATCCACAAACGGGTGATATTAAATCGCAATACATTTTTCCTGATTTTAATGATTATTCTTAAGATTACGAAACAAAACAATTAATATTTGTTATAAAAAAAGAAAAAAAATTATAATAATTTTATTGTCTTATTATTAAAGCCATAAATATTTTTGACTTTTTTGAACTGTTTGTCCGTTTAATTCGTTCCGTTATTGGCTCAGATCTCTACGGTTGTAACCTCTGATAAGCCCATTCCTGTTCTCCCATTTTAATTATCTTTCCGTCGGCCGTCTGGTTGTCTTTGAGTTTGAAGAATCTGATTCTGTCGTGCAGTCTATCGGTCTGTCCCATCCAGAACTCAAACTCTTGAGGTATAATTCGAAAACCGCCCCAAAACTCTGGTTTTGGAACTTCTTCAGGAAATTTGAGGTCTTCCTCTTTGTAGCGCTCAACTAATTTGTCGCGACTCTCAACTGCTTGACTCTGTTCACTGATTCGCGCCGACAGTTGACTGGCGCGGGGTCTGCGCCGGAAGTATTGCGATGATTCATCTTCTGATACTTTTTCAACCTTTCCCTCAATGCGGACCTGTCTGTTGAAGACATCCCAATAGAAGAGAAGCGATGCGTTCGGGTTCTCAGTCTTCAAGAAAAATAATCTTTGGATTAAAACTAATCTGATTTAAAAGTCTTAGTCACCATTTCCTGTCCTTTACGGCTCTCATAATTAGTGAATATTTTGAAGCCCTCTTCCATACCATAGCCTTTCAAGAGAACCATTCGCGCTGAGGGCCGACCGTTTCTATGCAATCATACAATTATTTGAGATAACACTTGATTTTGAGATAATTTTTATGTTTACTTATCACTTGTGGCCAAACAGACGGCATTCGGCTCATAAACTTTGCCGCAGCTCTTGATCTCTTCAAACCAAATGTGGAATAGTTTAAAAGGATTAGCCGTCGGAAGACTGTCTTCAAGAAGTCTATTTTCATCACAACCGTAAGGTTTGCGCAAATCTTTTAGAACCAAAAATAATTAATTTGTCATTAAATTGATTTATTCAATGGTTTTGATGACAAACCGCTCAAATCGGCGGAAAGGCTGGTCATTGTCACAGAATGTAATAATTTGTTCCTTAGTTTTGTCGAAAAAATTGTGTCGACAATAAGTCTTCTCATATCATAATTACTGATAATTGAAACGATTTGTCAAACAATTGACTCCTTTTGTGAAATATTGAGTAAACAATTGATAAGCAATTGATTGGAACTGAAGTTTGGGATCAGAAAAGTATTTGATTTACAACTCGTATATCAAAACATTTAAAGTCTTTTTTCAATTATTCCAATTCATAGACTTTTCAGTGTTTTTCCTTCAAAGTTGTGTTCAATAATTGAGACGATTCTTGTCTGTGAGAGACTACTCTACCATCTGATGATCAGAGAGGGAAAGACTGGTTCCAAGAGATCCCCTCCAGAGCTCGACATAATTCGGATTTTGAATCCCTTTTAAATACTCACTCCATATAAAGTAAGGCCTGTTTAGAGGCTGTGTTTGGGTTCGCCTTAAAAATCTCGGCGTTAATATCCATTAGTTGACTGCCTCTCAGATGTATTACTTTTTTGCATAACATTTCACACAAACATTCATTTCAGTGCATAAACTCATGTTTTAATTCAACCGTTTTATTAATTTAATTCAATTGTTTTAGTTTTAAAATCACTTTTATTTACAAATTCTGTTAATTAATAGCAATACTCGTCATTAGAAATGATTTTTTGCTTTCAAACTATTGTGTATTTAATTTAATTGGCAATGTTTTGAACATCTGTTTGACTCATCCCTACCATAAACTCCTTGGTTTTCAATTGAATCTCAATATTAATGTTTGGTAAGTATTTACACACAAATATTTTTAAACTTTTGATGCGATTTTCATATGGGATTTGTTTATATTATAAATATTTAGTCGCTTTTCTCATCAAATCTTTGTTTTGATTCAATATTTTCATAGTTTGTGATAATTATGAAAAAGTTGGAATCAATTTATTTACGGATTATTTCAAAGCCTTTTCTGACTCTCAAAGGCTGTGATTTAGAAGAATATAATAAACTAATTAATAGTTTTGGCGATTATTTGATAAACACTTAGTTTTTGTTCAATTATTATGAAAGCATTGAGTATTAATAGCCGGGAAAATTCATTGAATAATAAACATCTATCAAACATATCAGATGAATGACAGCTTTTATCAAAAAAAGCAAACTTTAATTAATTGTTTTATTGGTTTTGAATAACTCATTGAAAGCACGAAACGTATGAATCGCTTCATTAAACTCATATTCTGTTCATTAATGCCTCGAATTTCAAACATTTTGTTTTTAATTTCAATTCTCAAATGTTTTGTTTGTCTTTGAATTTATTTTATCAATTATTTGATTAGTTTTGAGGGAATGAACTCTCAGCATAAATGAGCATGATAAATTATTTTTCCTTTAAAATAGACCACAAAATTAATTTAGAATGAAAACAACTAAAACCCCATTCTTTAGGTCACGAAAGAGATTATTTTAAACCCAAAAGATCTGTGTTTTAAGATTTAGAGTTACTTTTGTTGGCATTATTTCACTCAAACTCTTTGCTTGACTTATGTTTTGTCGCCAAAAGTCGGGTTTGAAGAGTCGTAGAAAGTGTTGTCAAAAGCATTGATTAAAATTGTAGTTCAGACGGAAGTCAACATTTGAGCAAAATTTTGGACTCAACTGATTCCCCACTCATTGGGTCAGAAATTCTGTTCACTTTACTGAAGGCATTAACCTTAACCCTCACATTAGTCTATCCCCTCTCTCATCGCTCCGTCAGCTCTAACTCCAGACTAAGTCAGTCCAATAAAGTTTGAGATATTTTGGGATTTGTTTAGAGAAAGCATTTTGTGTTGAATGCCGTCTAATAAACAAAACATTCAAATGTTTTCAATAATCAAAGCATTCGTTAATTCTATAGAAATATTTGAATAGATTTTCACTCAGTTTTCAAATGGATTTTGTTTTTAATTCGTGAACTTTATTGGATTTGACCCGAAATTGCGCTCAGAATTAATATGATTACAAATGAGATGTTTTATCTAAGAATTATGCAAATGTCTTAACAAAACTAACAGAACAAGAACACCAACCCATCCACTATAGAGTATGTGCCCACTAATCGCTTTTGGCAGCTCTTTCTATGACTCAATCAAACTTCCGGTGAAATAAAAACTTTATTTAAGTAATAAATTCTCACTAAAGGTATCCAAAGAAATGATTAAAAAGAGAAAAATCTGATTTATTTACAGGAAATTTGACTCAAATTCTTCGAAACTTCTTTTTCATCAAAATTTATGATTTCATGAAATTTATCGAAATTTAATAATCAATTAATTATAATAATCAACACGTTTTAGACGAACCATTTATAGGCTAAAATGAATACCTTATACACATTAGTCATATTATTATACCTAATCACTGCCACATTATCTCAAAGTAAGTGCAAATCCATTGATTACCTCTCCTTTCAGTCTTTTGTAGTGAAGACGGAAATTATTTGTCTGTCAATCAAAATACTTATTATTATTTGAATTATGACTCAAAACAGTCAAAAGCGATGACTTGAATAGCAATCCGTGCACTTCGAAAGAGACGTGTAGTGAATGCATAACAGCCAGCCCTCAATGCGGGTGGTGTTTCAAGAGGGGTAACTTTAGTTACCACAGATGTGATTACATAAACCGGCTGTCAGACCACGGCTGCTACGACTCTATCTTCTTTCCCGGCCCCTCATTCACACCGATCCTGAACGAGGAACTGTCGAATCAGACTTCCGATGACAGCGATCCGATCCAAATGAGGCCACAAAGAGTGCATTTGCGACTGAGACCTAACCTGCCATACAGTGTCCATATCACATTCAAGCAGGCACTAGACTACCCTGTTGACCTCTACTATCTCATGGATCTGTCAAAGTCTATGGAAGACGATAAGGAAAAGTTGGCGCAATTGGGTAATCAGTTGGCCATCAATATGAGGAAAATCACTTCTAATTTCCGACTCGGCTTCGGTTCTTTCGTCGATAAGGTTGTTATGCCGTATGTCAGTACTGTTAGAGAAAAGTAAGGAATTCCGCCTTTGATTGTCATAAAACTGAGTTTTAATTGTGTCAAATCTGTTTGAGCGTAGACTGGATGAGCCCTGTACTGGTTGTGCCGCTCCCTATGGCTTTAGAAATCATATGAAGTTAGACACAGACTCGAGTGAATTTGTCGATAAAGTGGCCGCCACTCGAATATCAGGCAATTTAGACGCACCCGAAGGCGGTTTCGATGCTATAATGCAAGCAATTGTTTGCAAGAATGAAATCGGTTGGAGAGAAAAGTCAAGAAAAATGTTAGTCTTCTCCACTGATTCCGGTTTCCATTACGCGGGAGACGGAAAGTTGGGCGGAATTGTTAAGCCTAATGACGGAGACTGTCATTTAGATAGATCTGGTCTCTACACAGAGAGCACAACTCAAGACTACCCGTCTATCAGTCAAATCAACCACAAAGTCAAAGAACATCACGTGAACGTCATATTCGCCGTTACCGCAAATCAAGTCAATATCTACCGACAGTTAGCCGAAGGACAGAACCCTCTTATTGAGGGCTCGACTGCAGGAAAACTTGAAAATGATTCGTCAAATATTGTGGATCTGATTCAAGACGAATATTTGAAGATCACATCCGCTGTCGAATTGAAAGACAACGCCACCGATAATGTGAAGATTACTTACTTTTCTTCGTGTCTCAACCAAAGACGAGAGGAGACAAAGATCTGTAAAGGCCTTCGAGTCGGGGATAGCGTGACATTTGAGGCCAAAATTGAAGTGACTTCGTGTCCACGAAATCCTAACGAATGGAATCAAACAATTCTCATATATCCGGTCGGTCTGAACGACGCCCTTCTCATCGACTTAGAGATGATCTGTGAATGCGATTGTGAAAAGCCGGGTAATGAACAGCCAAACAGTCCCTTCTGTGAGGGCAGAGGCACTTATGAATGCGGTATCTGTTCCTGTTATGGCAACTATTATGGCCGTCGCTGTGAGTGTGACGCCAAAGAGGCCAATCCCGCAGAGGAAGAGCAGTCCTGTATCAGAGGCAATGACACTAAAGTCTGTTCGGGAAGAGGCGCCTGCAGGTGAGCCATATTACAGCCATTTTATCACTGAATAGTAATAATGTCTTATTTGTGTAGATGTGGTGAATGCGAGTGCTATAAACGCGAAGCACCAGAAGAGGTGACCGGAAAGTTCTGCGAATGCGATAATTTCAGTTGTGATCGATATGACGGTAAAGTATGCAGTGGTCCCGATCACGGCCAGTGTGTGTGCGGCACATGTAACTGCAATGATGACTGGACTGGAACCGACTGTAGCTGTAAAAAGTCAAACAACGATTGTGTGGATCCGCGAACCAACAAAGAGTGCAACGGAAGAGGAAAATGTGTTTGTGGTGTCTGTATTTGTGAGCCTCAGGGCGACGAACAGTATACCGGACAGTATTGTGAGGACTGTCCCACCTGTAAGTCTCAGTGCGAGGCATACAAAGAGTGTGTTCAGTGTCGTATCCATCAAAGCGGGCCATTGGACGAGGAGGCGTGCAATCAGTGTAATATCAACCCAATCGGCACATCTGAATTCGATGTCCAGGAAGGGGAACAGCTCTGCGTTTTCATCGATGACGACGACTGCAAATTCCAATTCAAATACAAATACGACGAAAATGAAGATCTAATTTACGTGATCGCACAGAATACAAAGGACTGCCCGGAACCGGTCGACGTTCTGGCCATCGTTATCGGGGTTATTGTAGGCATCGTTCTGATCGGTTTGGCTCTTCTTCTCATTTGGAAACTCTTGACAACAATTCACGACAGAAGAGAGTTCGCAAAGTTTGAAAAGGAGAGAATGATGGCTAAGTGGGACACTGTAAGTACCGGTGCTCTCATTGGCACCCATACATCAATGCCTGTTCCAAAAACTAATTTTATCTTTGTTTGTGTCAGGGTGAGAATCCAATCTTCAAGCAAGCCACCACCACATTCAAGAACCCCACTTATGGCGGCAAACAGTGATACCAATGTCTGGAATTAGTTCACAAAATAATCTCAAAAATCAAATTAATTTAATATTTTTTGTTTCTTCGTTTGAAGTCTTCTTTTTTTGACTGATTTTTTTTTGACTCGAATTTGTGTTTTTGATGTAAAAGACTTACTTCTAATCGATTGGAGGACTTCCTTAATGAGGACATTAACTATTGGTTTGCAAAATATAATTAAATTTTAGTGAATATGTCTTTTGGTCGTCGACTTAACATTTGTGTTAAACGAATGGCGAAGAAAAGCAACAAAAAACACAACGAATTTGCCTTAAAAACAAATGACTGAATCTGTCCTAAAAATTAGACTAAAACTAACGACTTGTGCCAAAAGAGGCTGCACTGGATTTTGAGCCCAGAATATGTTTCTTCATTCCCAGAATAATATTCGTGTCAATTGGTTTGAGAGCAGTCTTTACTCTTTCGTCGAAAATCTATTTACAAAAATAATTAAAAACATATTTAACTTTGAATTGAGTCTTCATTTTAGCGACAAATCTATTGTATGTTATTTAAGATAATATACATTAATATTCATTCAAATCATAATTTAATATAATTTTCTTCAAATCTTTTCTTCTTTTTGTATGAGTTTTCTCTTAGTCTTCAAAATAACAAAAACCCTCCAAAAACTGTGCAATTAATTGAATTTATATTATTTTTCATTAATTTTATTCATTGAATAATTCGTCGTTCAGTTAATACTAATCATAATTATATAAAACACTTTACAAGAAACTAATTAAACAATTTGTATAACTTATATGATATAAGTATTACTTAACTTATGATTATTCGCTTATATTATATATTAAATGATTTTTTGAATAAAATATCAAAACAAATCAAACTTCAAAAGTCTTTTCAGTATTGTTTGCAGGTTTCTTTAGGTACTTGACAATGTGCACGGCTTAACCACCAGAGATGGGTGCAGCAAAATATTTAAACTTACAAGTTTATGTAAACTCATTCGTAATATAATATAATTTAATCACTTTTGAGTTAATTCTATTCATGAGAAACTAGAAATTGTCACAGGATAATTTTTTAGACTATGGTCATTAAGCGAAAATCCCTCCAAATAACCCTAACCTGTAAACCCTACGAGAAATTTTGAGAGGCATCTTGCCAATGTTGAAGTTTTTTAAAATATATTCAGTTTCAAATTGAAAATCTCAATTTCATTCAAATATTGTTACAAGATAAAGGCTATCATCGAGAGAGATATCTCATTGAGCAATCATTTCCTATTACATTACTTATCCAACCTTCAAAATTTTTGCATTCAATGTTTAATTGAGCATGTACAATGCAAGCTCAATTCATTGATTACCCACTCATTGAATCAGTTTTTCGTTGATTTTATTCAATTTCGTTTCAAATAAATCCCATTTTTGTCCAAAATTTAAGTTAAAACAACAACTAATATGGAAATCAATTTACATCTTCGCTAAACAAAGTGTCGTTTTTGGTCATCAATAGTGAAAACCATTTTCAACGAACACATAAGGATTGATAAAAATCAAATCAGAAATTCTCAGAATTGAAATAAATTATCTCTTTTGTTATTTGGTGTAAGGTCTTGAAATCTAGGTTCATGTTTGTATAAAATATGATAATCAATATCCTTTAATAGATTCAATTTACTCAGAATAAAAGTTATCAACTTACATTTATCAACTGTAAGTGTTGGCTATTCTTATATTTATTGTGAATAAAAGTGTTATAAAAAAGAGGACGAAATAGTGTCTGAGACTCAGATTTAGAGGAGAGAACAGAATAAAGTATTAAATAATTATTTGCAGTGAATCTAATTTATGATTGAATTGTTTGGCACAGACTCTAACCGATAGTAAGCCATTGAATCTAATGATATTTTGGGTGTTTTCTCTCAAAATGTGAACATCTTTTGGTGGACTGTACTCCACCCCAGCCTCACATCAATTACTTTCTCTGAAGTCAATAATATCCAAAATTTAATTATGCAAATGCAGTGAACTTCTGTTATGGATATTACCCCCAAAATGTTGTCTATTAAAACAATGGGTCTATACTTTAATCAGAATTTTCTCATAAATATAATTTTAGCATGCTCATTTACGTCAAAGCTTAGTTTGCAACAAAATTTTAATCAATAGATTTTTCTTTTGGAAAATAATATTCGGAATGAAATAAAAAATGTTTTGAAATATTAGAGCAGAAAATCGAGTCGTAATCGACAAACAAATATATCTGAAGTCAGTTTGTGGGCCAACTCTTATCACTATTTCATGACTTTCTTCAGCCGAAAGACAATGAATTATACAGAGATTTTTTTTGCGAACACCTGCTCTTTGTTTGAAGAGCACAGCATATGCTTGCCTTTTGAGGCCTTACTTGAGTTTTTTTCTTTGGATTAATAACTGAAAATCACAAAAGAAAACATTTGTCTGTTTTTGTAAAGAGTCTAAAACTGACTTTCATTCATATTTCAGATTAAATTCTGTTCATTACTTCAGTCTTTAGTGAAAATTGGATTTTGGAAATAAAATGAGAATTTCAAAACTCACAACAATTTATTGCCAAGAAAATTGTAAGCAGAACTAATTTGCAAGTTTCTAATTCGTTTAATGTTATGGTAGATGAACTCATAATTCAAGATTAATAGATAGTGAGTTATAAAAAGCAATATTCAGTGATATTTATGTGAAACTATGGCACGATTTTGATCGTAATCTGTAACGTGACCTCCGCTCCAATCCATTATCAATCGCTGTTTTGATTTGACTTTTTTTCTTGCGATATGTCTAACATATATCGCAAGCTTTGAGTTTAACTACAAATTTGGTGTTTGTATTGAACCAAATCTATAATTAGGCGCTAATGGGAGGCGGTTTCCGTTCAGTTTTTTTTCACTCGTCATTCAATTTTATTCATAGATTTTTTTGATAAATCAATGGATAAAGAAATACAATCGGGTTATGGACTGTATGGACGCAAGTATTAACCAATCACATCTCATAATTTGTTGTGAATGACCACAACTGTTATTCTGATAGAGAAGTGAAGACAATAATTGAATTATGTGTAAGACATCACTCGAATCACTAATTATTGACATAAAACAGAACTCTTACCGAATAAAAATTCGTGGAAACGGAAGACAAACAATACTATAGAAAATGGATTTCATTTTGAGCT
>JAQFXL010001399.1:0-12234 GCA_034693445.1 Edwardzetes edwardsi | reverse complement strand
AGAAAAAAAGCCTTTTTTCAAAGCGATATATCTATAATTAAAGTCTTATTTATTAGTAATAATAGATTAGTAATAATTTATTACATAACGATTAAAATCTCACTTTTGAAGCAAATAATGACTTCTCTTCAGTTGATATATAATTAAAACATTTCAAAATTGAATGGAATAATAAATTAATTTCATTAATCACTTTTGAGTAATAGATTTTACTCCACATATGTTTAACACCAATATTTGGAACAAAATATTTCGGATAACCATTGAATGAAGGAATCAATAAAAGCATTCATATTATATGATTGAAAAGAAGACTGAATTTGTGGCTCTTTTAGTCGTTGCACCGAATGGCAAATCTCTCTCTCTCTCTCTCTCTCTCTCTCTCTCTCTCTCTCTCTCTCTCTCTCCCAACTCCTGACGTTAAAATGAAACGCTGAGAGAGTCTGACTGAGCGTTGGAATCGATCGATATCTGCAATCGTTATGTCGTGAACTACCGGTTGAATTGCGTTCATGTAATCTGAAGACTGCTTTTAAAGGCGTCTCATTTCTGACGTAATTTTATTGTCTTTCATTTGAAAAGAAATACTTCATTAGTCTATTCCAGTACTGAATGTCTGAAATAATTTTTTAAAATATGTGAAAACAATTGTAAGAAAAAATCTAAAATTGATTCGAAGGGATGTCACAAATTCGCTCATTAATCGCGAACTAAAGATTTGAGAGAATCGTTAATTCATAGATCAGATAATTATTGATGACTACACTGATTGAATTCAAAAACATTTGCCAATAAAAGAGCTCTATTTATGTCAACATTTGAAAAGGAATGCAGAGATCAGTCCATTAATCGTATTATTTATTAAAAATAAATTATAAAAATTGTATTCAAATAATTGAGTCAAAAATGAACTTTAATTGCGATAATCAATGGATTCTATCATTTGATAGAAGAGTTTGCAGTGAGAGCTCGAGTGCAGAACAGGGCTGTACTAAATCGAAATTAGTGATGACTTCTGGGTGAAGAACTCCCATAATTCCAGAGACTTTGCCATTGATTATGATTTGAGCGCAACGACCCGATAGAAAACGTGGATCTGTTCCACAAATAAATGTTAGTTTTAAATGTTTTGATTGGAAGGAAAGGGGAAAACCATTAAACGCTTGAATATAATATCCGATTTCACTCTTATTCGGCGAAAATGGGATATCCATTACGTGAAGAATTCGATCCAATAATCCGTGAATTATCTCAAATCCAGGGGTTTTGTGGTAATGAATGGCAGCCAAATAGCGCTCATTTCTGGCCCCGACCTCTATATAACACATCATAACAATTGAGAGAATATTTGAGACATAGGTTTATAAGGTTCTCGAACTTTGGGGCTTCTCCGAGAAATTTTTCAGGGAAGGCGATAGAGCTAACAAATTTTATCAACGGGTGGGGGGGGGGGGGTCAGGCATACCCTCGTTATTATCTTTAAAGACGACATCAGAGATCTCAAACAATTTGAGTGGAAGTGCCATCTTTTTGTTGGAAAAAACTGTTTTTAGGAGTCCGGGCATAAGTGAAGTGCGGGCCACCTGGAAGTCCAATGTCTTAGGGTTCGACACGTGAACCGCTTTAGACAGGAAGTCCTTTCGTCGCATTTTATCTGCGATGTCATCGCGAGAACACTGAATAACAAATTCAATTAGTTTTTTGGAAAATATAATAGTCTTACCAATGAAAAGGTGAGGATTTCTGTATAACCGCAGCGGGAGATCTCATTTCTCAACTGATCGGTCACTTTATTGAGGAAAAACTGCTGACCAATGGTTAAGGTTTTGGGAGCCGTAAACTCAATATTATTGAAACCGTATGCGATGCCCACGTCTTCCAATATATCGCACGCATGGAGTATATCCTGACGTATGGGTGGGATCGACACTTTGATTAGCTGTTTGTCCAATATTTCAGAGCTTAGACTCATTCGTTTCAATAAACCACTGATTTGTTGAGCGCTTTGACTGAAACCAAAATCATAAGAATTGACAAAAATGTGTGAATATATGGTATACTTTATGCCCAGATTTCTGTTTATATAATCGGTTGAAATGATTTCTTCTCTATATTTGATGCTCTGAACAAACATTGATTCAAAATAAATTCAATTTTCAAATGTTTAGTACCGGATATAGAGCTCGGGATGTGTCCGATTGAGTCACTTCTACTGCTTCGATGCTATTTATTAGACAGAGTTTAGAAGTTGTTTCGATTTAATCAAATCAGTGATTACCTGAACTTTTGCTGACAATATTCAGCGAACATACAAACAAATGTATCCAAAACCAGTTCCGCTTTATGTAAATCCGTTGCCGTCATTTCAATGAATATGTTTTCCGTTTTTAAACTTATTTTACTGAAATCGCCTGAATTTGAGAGTCAGTTGAGTCAACTCTCAAACACTTACAAAAAAATTATATACCATTAATGATGGGCGGCATCGACAGGACTACATTCTTCTGATCGTAAATCACGGGATATACAGAACTGTCGCGGATTATATGCAAATATGGCTTCAAGTGGTCGTCAGTCTTCAAACCAAACAAATAATTGAATAACATCTTTGAGTCTAAATATTACCGAATAGAGATCCATGAGCTGAGTGGCCGTATATTCTTTGGTTTGTTTTAATGGTTGGAATTTGATATCATTGGGAACTTTTGCGTCATAAAAGAAGGGACCCTTAATCTTATCCAAATCGTGGGCACCGATCGCTACTAAACTTCGTTTTCTATTCAATTGATTAAATCAAATAATAATTGATTTTGACTTTTGAATGAAATCGAGAAAACCTGCAAAGATTTTGATGAAGTTTTTCCTGCAAATCGATAAAACTGTCGTATATTTGTTGAGTGAAAGTAACACCTCTTAGAATGGCTGCGACGGCGAACGGTCTGATTTGCATTGTCTGCAAATGAAGAGCAATCAATCAAATCCTAAATAATTAATCTATGAAACCATACATTTGGCAAAACAATCAATTGTTGTAACTGTCCTTTCGGTGGCTCTACTTTTCGATAAACTGGTATTTCAGCCCTTATTTAGAATTAATGGATAAAATAATTACAAAATTATAAAAATCAGAGCCAATGGTAACATACTTTCCCAGAAATATGAGGAGAGACCGAACTAAGCCTTCGATGCAAAGCAGATCATAACTGAAACAATAAATCAATGTTTAGTTTGAGTCGAGGAAACTGATCGGTAAAACTAAGACAGACTGACAACTAATTGGATGTTTAGGTGACAATTAATTTATGATTCGCCACCACTTAAAGCATTTGAGAAATCAGTGACATAACTGTCCTTTTGGTCACAGACTCTCACAGCTAACCTCACCTAATGCCAGCTTCACAGCCCCACAAATTAAATGAATGTCTATTATATGTATTACCGATTGGCAGGAATTTCGATCCGATAAATGACTTCTTCTGAGGCACCTTTAGAGCGCTCGACTCCCTGTTCTTTTGCTCGGATCTGTTTCTCCGATGTCTAAAAAGAAAGCAAACAAATGACAAACAAAAGCCCAGATTTGTAAAGAAAGTATATCCGACCACTTCGTCCAATTCAATGCCGAACTCAAAGCACAAGTCATTAAACTCTTCTTCAGCTTTAATGTAAAATCATTAAAATATTTGTTCGAAGAGACAATCGATTGAATACATACTGAAAACAGTGTCCAATCGGGCGAACAAAAGATCTCTGTTTATAGTAATTGTCGGCATTATTTCAAAACTAATTGAATGTGAAATCAATTAAACTTTTAATACAGTATTGAATCAGAAGTCAAGAGTTGCGTCACTCGTGTTGTTAACAATGCGGACATTAAATGCATAATAAAAGACAATTGACTGCAATTCATAGCATACGTCTGACATATTTGAGCCCAAAATATGATCTTTTGATTGAATTCTCTTTTAAACGTCGATTCCTCATCTGATTTGACGTATGATATGAATGGTATGTTTTGATGAGAAGATCACTCGATTTTAGCTGATATTGAATTTAAGGCAAACTTTCGGCGATTGTATCGTTGAATGTGACCTCAATTACCGTTAATCGCATTTCAAGACATCAAACAATGAGTTCAATCAAATCTGAGGACCGAATGGGACGACAATTTGACAAATTTATCTCAAATTCAATCCTAAAAATGGGTAAAAATGACTTAATTTTTAACGAAAAGCTAAAAGTTATTGCATCGATAGGTACGGGACTGGCCGTCGGCGGTATCTTTTCATTGCTGCTGTTCCGGCGAAGAGTCTGGCCTTTAGTTTTTGGTTTAGGCACTGGTTTTGGATTCGCTGCCAATCAGTTGCAAAACGATTTGAATCAATTGAACCGATAATCGATTGAATCATTTAATGGCAATAAATTGATTAAAATTTAGTCTTTGATTGAGTTTTGAGTTAAAAATCGAATGTTTTAAGTAATAGTCATTAAATTGTAATTAAATTAAAGCTATGGTTATATACATCTATTGCTTTGCAATCATTACAAATGAAGAATAAAATGTCAAATGATTTGAAATATAGTTAATGTAATGCCGTATAAAATCTCAAAATATAATTCAAAACTTTGATAATTACAGAACCGATTAGAAGTCGAGAATTAATGCATAGTTTGGTTGATATGAATGTCAAACAAAATCTATTTTAAATTCTGAGAAATTATTTTAGAAATAAAAAAACCAAACGAATGAAGAATTGTGTCAATGGTTTGTCTGTCTATAACTTATACTCCCATATAATACAATGGGCGTGAAGTGAAGAATAAGGAGTATCGCTAAGAGTTCCCCTCTTATATCCATTACCACCGGTTAGCAAAAGCGCTGTCTTACTGTTGGCACCGATAGTGTTGGGGGCGGTGTCATAGATGGGTATTATTTGGTCGCGTCTTCGTATTCGATGGCCTGCATTGAGTTCAGGTTTACTGCAATCGTATATATTATTTGTCAAACGCGCTGTCGATGGAGTTCTTGAGCTTAAATTGCTTCCACTCTCGTAAATGTGATTGCGTTGAACTTTCGTTAAAATATTGACCTCTTCGGGGGTGACGGCCAGCAAATTCTGGTTTTGCGGGTTTGAATGTGACCTTTGATGAGTGCCGTCGTGATATATGGCACTACTGGAGGCACTCTCGGAGGTCGAGTCATCCGATATATTCATGTTAGACAAATCCCAGGCCATTTTGGTTGTGGTTATGTTATGTGAAGGACGTCTGACCCCCACATAATCGCCGACATTCAAGAGGTCTGAGTAGAGACCATATATCGACTCTACGTCTTCGTTCTTCGATTCATTAATATCTCTGTCAGACTTATTACCGGTGCTCTGAAGGCTTTGGGATGAGTTAGGGTTATCACCGCCCGGACTCAAACTAAGTAGAATTGTAACCGGACCGATATGGCGGTGCAGTGCAACGTTAAGACACCCAGAAATAAGTGGAACGCCTTGCAATCGGGGCAGAGTTAGAGTGACAATTACGCCAACATTAGTGCCAACCCATAGTAGTCCTCTAGTGGCCAGCATTGATGTGACCGTGATTTTAATGTCTGTGCCCTCATTCAGGATACGTTTGACATTCGATGCTATATTCAGGTCTTGCAAGTGTTTGAAGGTCTCGGTGTGGAACAGTTTGATTATTGAAGAGTCGATAAGACTTACCCATAAGCCTATCCCGCAATGGGCCAGAATGTTGGGCTGCACATTGTCTTCGATAGTCGGAACAATGTCTTCATTTTCGTGGTCAGACTTCAATGTGTAGCTGCGATCGACTTGAACCCCATTAATGACCCAAATCTTATTTCCAGAACAGGCAAACACTTCTTCATTGATGGCCAGAAGACTGGTAACACTGCACTGACTCAGAGTAATAATTATGGGCTCTTCATAATGAGTGGCATTGAAGAGCGCCACCACTCCTGTTATGAGTCCCACATAAACATATTGTCCAAAATGCTTGATAGAAGTCACTTCACTCGAGACGTCCAGAGCTGCGAATTGTTGCCATTCGGCGGGAGAACTGGCGTCGATTACGATAATCCTTCCCTGACGTAAACCAATCCATACAGAATAGGAACCGACGGATTCAATACAAGTCACGTGAGAATCACATAATTCGTACGAATGTATAAGACTTATGTCCGCGCCGTTTGTCGAAAGAGCACCCAATTGAGAACCGCTTTCATTGACGTTACAGATCCAAAGCACACCCGTTTCAGACTCCGGTGAAATGCCATCATTTGCTCGATAGAGCTTATAATGAAGAGCACAGACCAGTTGTGAGCCTTCACTCGTAGCAAAAATTGGAAGAGATTTGACGAATAGAGGCACCCGTTGAGGAACAGCAGCGTTCAGACTGTTCGAAGACGACGATATACTCTCGTTCACTATATCCCAGGCTGGGTTATTAGCCCTGTCCAAGGCCAATTTGGCTAAGCGCACGTCTATAAGCCAATCACGTTTAACTTCTGGGTCAGTCATTTGGATACAAATGATATCTTTATAATTCTTGGAGCGAATCCTCAATTGAAGACAACTTTTGTCGATGAGAGTGATCTGTGCGTCTTTGCGACGGATCTCTTCTCTAATCTCTGAACTAATTTGTTCCGTCAATTCAATGGATAATCCATTGTATTGATAACGAAGAGTCGAAACCAGATTCGAAATACGACTCATGAGTTCCAAGTCATGAATTAAATTATTTAAATCGCAATACATTCGTTCGACTGTACAGTGTTTTGGTGACGACGAAGACGTGGCTTCTGTTGAGTCAAACATTTGTAATCAAAGTCTCGATAATTGTTATATAAATCTTACCCTTAGTCCTGAGCAAAGAATTGGCGATCAGGTTATTGGTTGCTGGGGTCACGTCATCGATAGCGTCCACGTCTTGTAAGGATACGGCGAATTTGAGTCGATTGGCCGGAACGCTCACACAGACCAACATATCGTTCAACAAATAAAGTTTGCGACACTTGGTCTTCATAACCAGACCAGTGCTGGCGTCCAAATCCAGTTGATAGACATCGTCCTGACGGAGAAGGAATCGATGGGAAGAGTTGGTCGTAGAGTTACTCAAATAGTCTTTCAGCAGTTGTTTGACAGCGAAATGTCTTTCGGCGTCGCGTTTTCGTTCATTGAGGCGGTCGGCCAATGATTCCAATTGTGTCAGCGCTAACTGAAGAGACATACGGTCCGGATGTTCAGCCGGAGTGTGTTTGAGAAGATCGCTCAACAGAAGAATGAATTGTGGAAAACGTTGCACGGGTTTAACCATAAGACCGAAAAAGGATAGCCGGTCAGGACTAGAGAGCGATTTGTCGCGTAAGAACTGCGCGAAAGAAGACTTTGATTTGGAGGCCTTCCTCGCAGTTTCCATTGCATTCGTAAAGTTGTTAATGAAATCCGAGTATATGTCCAAAACCATTGATTTGGAAAAGGAAGCAATGAAGACGTCACCGATGCGTTCCTTTTCATCCCATTCTTTGACGCATTGACTCAAAGCAATTCCAAAGATGGTATGGCATTGAAGTATTTGTTCCAATCGATAAAATATCAAATTTATTTTGTTTTGACTCAGAATACTGGGATTCGACTCTTCCAACGGCTTCTTGTAATCAGAAATAATTCGTTGCAGAGAATTAATGTATGAGTTCTCTGAGTCGACAATAGAGCCGATGATATATCTTCTTTTGAGCTGTTCCTGAGTTAAGCCCTGTGGGGGTATTTCTGGCAAACAAATGGGAGGCCTTTGTTTTTTAGAGAGCTTTATATCGATGTAAGGGTTTTCTTCTTCACTGTTCATAGAAGTGGGAGAAGACTTCTTTCTGGTGGAGAACCAACGCGTGAAACTGGAAGACGCCAGCGATCTCTTAGAGCCCTTCTTCTTATAGCTCTGCAAACTAAGAGTGTCTGCGTATTGGGCTCTAAGCGAGGAAAGTGTTAAGAAATCGATTTCTTCATAAATGTTGTCCTCCGCCCGATTCGATCGGTGCGACTCTTCATATAACATATAAAAGGGTTCCTTATATGGCGTCGATTGGATGGTTCGGCCGTAATCTCCAGCACTGGTTGAGTTGACATTCGAACAAATATTAGTCAGAGACGACCCGTTGTTACTATTAGAAGAACTCAAGAGTCCAGTGTTTGTGTCATTCATAAGCATTGTTTCGAAGTCAAGGTTTAGATTTTCGAGAATCTGTTCCTGTCTTTGCTGTAAACGTGAGATTTCATTAGTGATTGAGTCGTAACTAAACATAATTGGTTCTGATTTTCTCCGCCTTCGGGCCAGACTCGAAGTACCGGTGCTCGTAATCATACGGTCGGAGTCATTGGTGTTGTCGTTAGTGACGGCGTTATTATTATTTGTGTTATAATTAGAATTTGCTTTCGATTTCTTCTTTCGGAGCAGAGGACTGACGCCATTAGCGAACAGTGAGAGCGATCTCTGATATATTCCTTGTTTTTGATTAGATTTTTGGAACAAATTGGGCTTTTTGTGAGTTTGGAAAGTTCGGGGCAGACTCTCAGACCCATGTCTGGTGTCGGCTTCAATTGACAGCAAAGGGTTGGCAAACGATGTGATTTGAGTGCTGTTAGCGATGGCGCTGTTGGCTATTCCATAATGTGATTGGGAGCCACTCAGGAGGCTGTGGTGTGGAATAGCACTACTACTGGACGGTCGCGACAATGATAATGAACATCGAGAGGCCGAACGGCTCTCTTCTGCCAATTGGCCGATATTTGCGGCCAATGACTCACTGATTGTCGACGAATGGCTCGAAGTTATACTCAACTGATTGTTATTAATATTATTATTGCTATTATTGGTGACAATCGTATTATTATTGATATTATTACTGCTATTCGTAGTATTGTTTGTATTATTTGTTTGATTATCTTTTTTGATGAGTTCCCCGTAATAATAGGGAGCTTTGCTGTTAGACGACATTCTCATCAATAGCACTGATCACTTGTGCCGCTATTACTAGAGTTCACATTATATCAATAGTAAATCGATGGTCGGATCAATTGAATGCATGTAATGACAGCCAAACACTGATTTAAATGCCAACACATATGAAGTCTAATCTATTTCTCAAAACATCAGATGAGAGAAAATAAATTACATTAACCAACGATTGTTCGATACTATCGATACTATCACTCGATTATCGCCTTTTACAACATTGCAGTCATCGAATCGATTATTGTTCGCCACTTTTGATGAGTGTATTGAACTGAACCTCTCGTTGCTATCTATTGTCCGTCTTTTCCGTTCATAACAAGTCTTAATTGAGTTAAAGTCACTTAATGTCCACAAATTATCCTCAAATCATTCATAACTCAATTGTAGTGCACATCATATTTTCTAATGCACTGCACAAATCAAAGAGGGATGTGGGCTCATTTTCATTATTTAAGCAAAATAAAATCCCCCATCAAGTTATTGCATGCAGTTATTGCAAATTCTGTGCTTAATTTATGCATGGGTGTGATTTATGCAGTTTTAATTATACTAACACATGAATTGACCTGTTCCTACTCATTTTAATGAACTATTTAAAATTTTGATTCAAAAAATAAACTTGGAAGCTATCACAAGAACAAATAGAGAATCTAATCTATAGACTGTATTAATACTAGGGTTGCAATAAAAATTTCAGACAAATTTTGTATTACGCGATGTAAGATACAGCGTATTTACCCAGGTATAATACAAAAGCCGCCATTAATGCAAAATTACCAAAAATGAAGGAAAATTTGTGGATATTGGTCAATTTATCTAGTAAAATATTGACTATTTATGTATATCTATTACAGTCGAGTGCCATTATAACGAACACCCTATATAACGAACTTTCCTTTATAACGAACGGCTTCTTGATTCCACTTCAATAGACATTAATGTTAAAAATAGTCCTTTATAACGAACATTCCTCTATAACGAACAGATTCTTAAAACCAATGGTGTTCGTTATAATGGCACTCCACTGTAATCATATTTATGTTCAATTAATTTTGGTTAATAGAGAAAAAAATAATGTACCACTTCTAACATCATGGTACTATCTGCACCATTACAGATGTACTATTTTCATGTTAATTTTCAATGTGTCTTTTGAATTTAAGTATTGCAGGGTGAAACCCCCAATTTAAGGGAACTAGTGAAAGAAAGATATGGGTTTAGCGAAAATTCCTTTTATATTTTTGTATTGAAGCCAATCCTAATTAATACTGAATTTAAGTCAATCCAAATTCAGGGTAAATCGAGAATTAAATGGTATAAACCCTTGATTTTGAGTTTAGAAAAAATCACCGCTCAATGGTGTTCGCAAAGTTTTCAGTGGGCTCTCAACCAGTCTTAGGTCGCGGATCAACACTTATATAACACCCTCATGAACATTGCTAATTCCCCCTCTCCTCTGCAATTTTTGTTTATTTCGGTGTTTTTATTTATTTAAAGATAAAAAGTGGTCACAACTTATATATTAAATTGAAGTCTAATTATTGATCTATCGATTTGAGAAATAAAAATAATTAATTGTTATTTTGATTCGGTTTTATTACCGATTTTGTTGCCAAAATTGGGAACACTATAAGTACCCCTACATAGAAACAAGGCCTGACCGTTCTATAGGAGTGGACCAAATCACCGAAGATGGTTTGACATGTAATGAGCGAAATAGCGCGCAATCAACTGTTTTACTCCTGTAATAAAACAAAAATTCGAAGAAATGTCGTGACCAGTATTTGGGAGCTTAGTTAAAAAAGAAAGGAGTTATCTTGGTTTTTCAATGCAAATGTCAATCAAGCTGCACTCCCCCCCCCCCCCCCTATAAAGCTGCGCCTTTGAGCTATCAAGCAATAAAAGCACACTAAAAATGTTACCAATTATTCGTTACAACAATATTAGGCAATCAGAGGATTTGCAGTCCATAAGGTTTGCTTGTAGTGTAACACAACAGTTGGAGCAGCAGCTGCTTTATAGGCTCTTAACATCTACAGTCGAATGCCTCTATAATGAACACCCTATATAATGAACTTTCCATTATAACGAACAACTTCTAGATTCCAAATCCACTTCAATAGACATTAATGTTGAAAATGATCCCTTATAGTGAATATTTGTTTACTCTATAATGAATAATCCTCTATAATGAACGCTATGTTTAGACCACTCTAATAGAAAACAGTACTAAAACTACTCCTCTATACTGAACAATAAATTTGTCAAAACATGTAAACAAAATTCAGGGAAAACTAACTCAAAATTCACTCAAATTTCTTAAAGATAGGAAAATAACTGATTATTTACAATAAATAGCAGTATTTGATGTAAAATCTATATATAATGTCATTTAAATAATAAACCATTAATTTGAATATGTTTTCAATACAATGTCCTTTATAATGAACATTCCTCTATAATGAACAAATTGTTCAGACCAATCGTGTTCATTATAGAGGCATTCGACTGTACTCCCAAATACTGGTCGTGACATCGAATCAATAATCAAGTAAAACTTCGAATTTAAGCAAAAATTTCAAGAATAGAATGTTTCAACAAGATAATTTGGTTATTAAACCCGAATAATTATGTAAAAACATCTCTTTCAAATCAACTAGTTAGTTTTTAGAACCAAAGCGGGTGTCCGACCCTGTAAAGTTGTTAAATGTAAAGCATGACACCCTCTCATAGAGATAACATGCTAGGAAACTTAAGACATCTCCTAGATAATGTGAAAACAATTATAAACAATTGAAAAATATATTAATAAGAATAAATGATTATTCTCTATCATAAAATCATAAAATAAACCTGGGCAAAACTTGGGAAAAAAAATAATATTTCAAAAATTTTAGGGACTCTCGTAAAAAAATGGAAAAAGGGAAAATATTTTATGATCTTATTTTATGACAAATTCGACTCTGATTTCAAAAATAAAAATTAAATAATTCGATCTCGGATATTTTTTGACTTATTCGACTTTTTTATTTTATATCGAAAATTTAAAAATGGCGAATGATGACAATATATGAAATTTTGAGTTTTTCGATATAAAGTCGAATAAAATATTCAAGATTGAATTTTTTAGTTTCATTTCTGAAATTAGCGTCGAATTTGACATAAAATAAGATCATAAAAATATTTTCCATTTTTTCACGAGAGTCCCAAAATTTT
>JAQFXL010001398.1:0-12247 GCA_034693445.1 Edwardzetes edwardsi | reverse complement strand
GTCATGACTCACGCGATAAGCAATATATCCATATTTTCTGTATTTATCAGGCACATCCTTCCTTCTGCCGATGACTATCACTAAATCTTTAACTTTATTCGTGGCCTCACAATAGCTGTTAGTTCTTCTGTTGGAATCACATTCATCGAAGACAAATGTAAAGGCGGTGTCGATCCAATCAAATGAATCTTAGTTATAATTATTTTTGACCAAGCAAATTCAAGGAAATTGAACAAAATTGAGTACAAGTTTGATGAGATTTTAATCAGTTTTTACTCACTTTTACCAAATATTGTTTGAGAATCGAGTTTACGATCGATTGTTCGCCTGACATCTGGATTGAATTTCCAAATGGACCGGGAGCCCTGGCCTACAAATACATTTGTGCCCAAATTGAAGGCTTGATTTACAACTGCAGTGGAGTCACAATAGTTACCAAATGTTGTTTCAATTAAGCTCACAATCAAAGCACAACTTAATATCAATATTGAAAAGTTTTTGAACATTTTTGTGGTATTTATCTTCAGATAAGGCTTTGATTCTTGGTTCTTTTGAACAGAAATTTGTTCACTCAATTAAAAGTAAATGCAATTCTTTGAGTAATAAATAAGGAAGAGATGAGAAAATTAATTGTCTTTTAAGAACTTTGAAGAGATATTATCACTAAAGTTATGCAAACTTTGAGTCAATAATTGAATTTCTAGACTCAAAATAGAATCGATTTTTTACTAAATGATTGAAAACAATGATTAGTTTTTTTGAAAGAAAAAAAGTGATTGAAAATCACTTTTCTCCTAAAGGACTGTCTTATCTTATTTTGTCAAAAGAGTTGTTGAACTCTTAAAATACACCACAATTTTGGGCGAAATACAAATTTATGTGTCTGTCAGTCGACGAGTGAATCGGAATAATACACAGACTTTCGTTGGCATTAAATTCAAGTCGTTTTCACACTTTCACTCTCGAAGTGACACTATTTATAGATAAGCAAAAATGCTTTTTTAGAGGACTCGGAGCAAAAAAAAAATTGCGACAAAATTCAACAAACAAACTGTTTTATCGGATTTCTGATTCTTTCCCTTTGAATCTGTCCTCTTTGATAGACTTCTTCTGATTAAGTGATAAATCTTAAGTGAAACTGTATTTTAATGTCACTTCACTTTTGGGATAAGTATTGGTTCCAAATAGTTGTCAATCAAATCAAGAATTCTTTGAATATATCAAACCTATTGAATAAGTAATAGATTTTCTGAATTGAAAATCAAAATCAATTTATTCTAAACTTTTGAATTAATTAATAAATGCGAAGAATTTCCTGTAAAATATCAAAAACAACAAAACCAAAGACAAACTTTTCTGAGCACATCTCAAAACATATCATAGACTTTGAAAATCGATGTTATGATTGATTTATTCGATTCATAGAAACGTTGAAATGTTTATAAAGTTTTTAGTAGAGATTTGTTTGGAAAACTGTTTTAACACTTATTTCACTGATTTTTTCATCCAGTCTTTGAAGTCTTTCCTCTTGAGTTTCCGCACAAAACAAATATCAGACAACAAACAACATATTCGTGAACTCAAAAACTCAAAACGCCTTTGAAATCCTTTGACATCACTTCTAATTTTAAGCACCCATTCCTTGAGATTAGAAAAACATTTATTCACAGTATATCTGAAATATTTTTCTACCCTTTCTATTATTTATGTCGTCAAACAATTACTCAAATTACTGGTTATTATTACAAAGTCAGGCAAACAATTTCAAGTTTGAAAGTTTTTCAAACACACAATACTTGGTATTTATTATTAGACATTAAATACACAAATAAATAGTTAGGTTGATATGACTCCAACTAAACCAATGATGAGCTCAACTCTATTTAACTTTCATTAGTTTTTGATGTCTGACTACTTTTTTCACTGCTATTCTGATGAAACATTTGCTCAAAAACTTTTCAAATTAATTATCACTGAATATAAATGTGTTATAAATTTTTCCTTGTTGCTGTTAAACTAGTAAAAAAGAGTTAAACATAGAATTATTGTTATTATTGCAAACATTAATCTTTTGGATATAATTTGTTAAATATATTGTATTTCATGAGTCAATCAGACTTTGCCATCAATTCAAACGAAAGTTAACCTAAATTTCTAATCGAATGGAGATTTTTTGCCCCAACTTCTCCTTTGATGGTAAAGTGAAATCTGAGTTTGCAAATCAAAATTTACTAGTATTTAGTTTATTATTATTTATTTATTTAAACGAAATAAATCCATATTTTATATTAAATTTTTAAAAACATTAACGAAAACTAAAGTATTTTTTTCTTTGCATTTTGTTGAAAGTGGAACTCAAAAACATCTTTTTCTATAACTAATGAAATTAAAAACTCGTTTGCATTAAATGCCATTAAATTTCAACTATTTAAGTAGACCAGGATATTGAGGAAAGTCACCGCAAACTTTTTTTATCCCTTCCCAAAGACTTAATCCATTGTCTAATTATTAGTCAATCTTTTGAAAGGCTTTTCATGGCTTCAATTGGTTTTAATTGACACTTATTAGACTTGAGACTGGATGCCGGCGCCCACACTCTCATCGATAAAAATTCAATTATAAATAATTACTCAGAAAAGTGATGTTATATTCAGACTATTTTAGGAGAGGAGTTACAAAAGTGAGTATCTATTATATGAAAATTATGGAATTTTTTTCCTTATCACTCAACCCATTGAACAGAATAAACAAAAAGTGATGTGAAATGTATGTGAGATCACATCCCATAGATTTCTCTCATCAAAGAAATATTTATTTTTAGTGATTTAGTAAAAAAGTAAATAATTTCTTGACTGCAATATAACAGCGAATATGACATAGAATTTGAATTTTAAATTCAAATTCAAAACTAAGATAAACAATAAAATCAAATAAATGCCAGAAATTTGTGTCAAAATTATTCAAAACTTTTGTTTAATGATTTTAAAACAGAGTTCTTCTCGGAGTTGTCTTTTGCTTATTTTGCCGCAAATTGTTTTCGGCAAATACTTCATTACGTATACGCCATTTAGTTTCTTCTTCTTCGGTAACTGATCTAAAGATGAGATAAAAACAAAATAGTATTGATATTAAAATGACTAAAAAATATCTAACTGTTAACAAAGTCGAGGATTTCTCTGTCCATAGCTTTGGTGTTGGGTTTGAGTACAACGAAACCGATTGCCATTTGACCCGCATTTTCATCTAAGACTCCGATGACTGCGGCCTCACAGACAGAGCCGTGCGATAGTAGAAAAGACTCCAATTCTGACGGTGCGATCAGAGTATTTTCAGAACGGATCATCTCTTCAATAGATCCGACAGCATATAACTGTCTGTCCTCATCGTAATAACCGAGAAATCTTGTATGAAGCCATCCGTCAGAGTCGAATAGGGCTTCGGTAACATCCCTTGCATTAAGATACTGCCTACAGAGGGCACCGTCTCTTTGAGTGCAAATCTCTCCAATCTGATTTGCACCCAACTGTTCACCGGTTTGCCATTCTTTTATTACTACCGATGTGTTTGGAGTGACCATTCCTATGGATTCATAATCGGTGGAGCCTTTGATCATAAGAGTGATGGGAGCCATACATTCGCTGTGAAACAACCCTTGTCTGAGATCTTTGATGTGTTTAAAACTCTCAATAAAATGATTGGCAAAAGTTTTCGTCAAAACAGAGCCACAGCTTATGATTTTGACCAAAGACTTCATTTCTGTGGCAAAATTTGGAGTGTCTTCAACTGTTTTGATTAGAGATATGACTGTCTGTGCTGTCAATAGTGCGGCACTTATTTTATACTTTTTTACATATTTAACGAAATCTTTTCTTTCAAATGTCGGCATTAAAACAACTTTACTTCCGGTGGAAATTGCAGTGAATATCTGAAAGATTGCCATTTGATGGGCTAACTCGCAGTGAGCCGACACTACTTCGCTCTGAGTGTAACCGAATATCATAGGATAGGATGTGATCTCGAGGGCAGACACCACACTGAAGTGTGTGAACGTTAATGGCTTCGGACGCGTAAAGCAACCGCTTGTGCTCAGTATTAGACAACTATTTTGTTTCGGATCAGTTGGTAATGATATCAAATCATCGCTGATTGGATCGTATGAATCGGTTAACTCTGAATATAACTCGAATTTTTGGTTGATTTTTGAGCCGCCGTTGAATACAATTATTTTCTGAAATATAGATTAAAAATTCAAATAAAAGACAGAATAATGGATCGGAAATCAAATACTTGAGTTATAGGAATGCCTTCACTGAGTCTTTTGGCGATCGAAATATTTTTGTTCGAAACCGAAATAAATTTGATATTTCTTTGGATTACTTTATCACAAACTTCTTCTGCGGTTCAAAAAGCAAATTAGATTTAATTTTCTTAATAAAGACTCAGAAAACTTACGGTAAGTATCTGTCGATGCGATGCCATAAACAATAGCGCCGGCAATCATTGCACCCAAATATAAAGTCAAGTATTCATAACTATTTTGGCCAAAGATTCCGAAGACATCGCCCTCTTTAAGACCCATATCTCTTAAAGCGTTGGCAATACGTCGGGAGTCGATATCCAGTTTGTAAAATCCATGGCAAGTATTTGTCTCGCAATCAATCTTTTTATTATAAAAATCAAAATCATTTTTTGAAAGTAAAATGATCAAGCAAACATAATCATAACTACAACTTACCAAGAACTGATCATTGTGTTTATCTAGTTTGTCGAGCAAATATTTGTGAAGTGCCACAACGGGAATGTCGAATTTGGGTAAATAAGATGTGAGCGTTTGGGGCTCTGTCGGCATATTATGCTTTCCGTACAAATATTTGTCCGCCTGAAACATCAGTCAATTAATTATTTTAATATTACTATAGTTATCCAGTCAATTATTCTGAGAAAATGGTTGGAATGCCATAACAAAAGACAATAAATTAATTAAAGTCAATGAATAACAGAATTAGTTTCCAACTGATAGTAATTATGGAGAAGATAACGAAAAACACATTTTTGATAAAATTAATGTTTATTTTAAGCAAAAGTTTTATAACCAGAAAAAGATCGTATAATTTGTTTTATGAGAAAACCCGGTGATTAAAGAATCAAGGAAATATTCAGATTGATAGATAGATATCGTGGGATAATTTAAAATTCCCTAAAACTTTGTCTATTGTCTGAAACATGAAATGATTATGAAGAATTGATCTATTTAAATTAATATCAAAGGAAATAATTGAATTGACAATATTTCTCATGGATGCAAATTTAAAGTTTAATTCTCCCAGATGTATGAATCATACAGTATGATAGTTTAACTAATTAGATAACTAGGGTAAGTTCAGGCTTATAATTTCAACTTGCTGAGCCTGAAAATCCGGTTACTCCTAATTTGAAAAGTTTTACAAGAAAAGATTTAAAATAAGGTGAATCATGAGTAAGACTACTGACCACATTGCTATATTGGACAGTTGGAGACACAAACAACATTTTCTAATTGAACTTGATGTTAACACAATTGAAATTAATTGCAATCATTCAGTTCTACTCTATTTTTGAATAAATGAGACATTTGTTGACTCTTTGGACACAACTTTTTAAATGTGTTGCAAAACACACCAAAAAATATTGGATTAATAAAATGCATTAAACAAAAGCGATAACAAGTGTTTGCATTGCAATCAATTGAACTGAAGTGCGAGTCACTGAACTGATCCGTATTGAAGTGACATTCAGTGACCCCATTATATTCAGTGACCGATTAATCAGTCGATTGTAAAGACTTTTAATGCGAATAATAGTTTAAATATATTTATAACAACGGATTAAATAGGAATCAGAATATTCTCAGTTAAAACACATTGATTTCAGTGAAAGTCACTGAATTAGATAATTAGCTGACAAAATAAGTTAAGTTATCTTGCAAATCTTGTGAACTTTAATGATAAATTTACTTATTCCGAGCCTTATCTAAGAGAACAAACCCAGAATCAGATAATTTTCAGCACACTTTCAAAGAAATTTTCACTTTCCTTACATTATGGTCCAAATCATTGAAGTTTTTAAGCTTGAATAGAATTTTCCACTTCAACATAGTTATAACTAATCTTGATAATTGAAACTATTTAAAATCATGTCTCTTCAAATTTAAGGTATTTCACATAAAAATGTTTATTTTTCATCCATTTTGCAAATTGAATAAATAAGTCAAATATGTTTTGATTAGCGATAAATCACATGATTTGCAAATTTTGGTCTATTTTTATCAATTCATAGATTTAATTAAATTTGATTGCATTTCAAGGAATTCAATCAATAAAAACAATTTTCCACTACTTTTAGCTCAATATTAAACTCAAATACATTTTTCAAATGCTTTTGAAATTCAGATCTAAATTTGTTTTTAGGAAAAACGCCCGTTTGTTGTAAACATGAGTTGCTGATTGATATCCTGGTTGAAAGTTTCTACTATAGAATTAATGCTGATTTAATCAATCAAACACTACTCTAATAGCTATCATTGAGTTTGTTTTTTGCAAAGATAACATTTCAACGAAAAAACAGTGAAAATTTTACCATAGATTTGATATTCTGACCAACTTATAGGCCATAAATAATTTTCTAAACAGAGTATATGTGCTGTGCTATCAATGGTAACAGAAGTCATACAATGAAAACCATTGTGTAATAGAGAGGGTGAGTGAGAGTGGCGTTAAAAAGAGATCAAAGTTAGAGATACAGTGTTTTGAGTGCAATATTTGCTTAAATGTTATCGTATTTCTGCTGCACATCACAAAAGTTTTTTGTGTTCGAGCTCTCAATTGCTCTGAAAACTAAGACATCAAACATCAGTTCAATGCACTCCAACATCAGTTGCAATACTCTTGGATCACATTATTAACGGTTATATTAAAAACAATTTTATTTATCCTTTTTTGTCGGTAAAGAAAAAAAGTGAAGAAAATTACTTTTCATGAGATGTGAATCAAAATGAATGCAATGTTTTCTTAATTGATTAAAACTTTCCCATTGTGTCTATGTTTGTCTACGGATTTAAAAATTGAGTTCAGCTTTTGAATCGAGGATTCAAATCATTCATCTTGTAATAAATGATGAATTTTTCTGTTTTATCATTGAATTCTTGCAAAATATCAAGAACAGTTCGTTGATGACAATTGCAAAATGATTTCAAGAAACTTTCTGCTTGTTATGATTATCAAATTATGTCTAATTCATGAGTTCAATGTCTTCCAGCACAGCAATAATGACGAAGAAGTGAACTTCATTGTGACTGATCCCAAGTCAAAGAACTGTTCGTATGTTTTTGAAGAAGTCTTCTGTGAATGTAATTATAATAACGAAGAATTCAAATGCTATAACATTGAGGCCTCGGAAGACCTGATTTTTGCTTTTAACCATTTGTTGAATGTGACCAAAAAGTACTACTGGACTCTACTCGAAGTCAATTGTATTAATCCTTACGATTCAGTGACCAAAACATTTCATATAAGCGCCGAAATCTTCACAAACGGACCGAAGTTCGAGAAAATATTCTTCATCGGCGACTGCAGTAAAGCCAAACATTACGACAATCTGTTGGCCGTCGACAGAGATATCGAGCGAATAGTAATGACTAAAAACACACTACGAATGGCCACTACTTGTAATCTCTTTCAGACTAAACTCGAAAGACTTCAAGAGCTGACGATTAGTGACTCACTTATGGCCGGGGATATGATTTCCGCCACTTTTTCCACCAAATGCTTAGGTTTGACACAATTTTTGTATTTTATTTAAAAGTTAATTATTCTTTCAAACCCTTAAAAACAATTAAATTAAAGTTTTATTTAATTTTGTTAAAACTGGGATTTTTTGATTACTTGAGTGAAATTTTATCTCTAGTCTAAGAATTATCCCTCGAAGAAAAAATTTTGCTTATATTATGATAAACTTGGAAAATAAGCTGACATGAGTTGATCTAGCCAATTTTTATTCTTCTTTAATTACATGACATATGAGTTGAAGTTTATTCAAGTCTTGATTAGATTAGAGTTTATTTGAATAATAAAATCAATTAATTGAAAATTAAGGTCAATACGGGACTCGTAACGAAGCCCTTCCTTTGGTGCGACTATCGATAACATCATGCAATGTGACCCTGATAGAAAGTGGCGCTTTTTTCAATTTCGCAGAATTGCAATCAATTGATTTAAGTGACAATCAATTGACTCATTTGTCGCGTCAGGTCTTTGCCTCCCATTTATATAAACTGAGATTTTTTAAACTCAAAAATAATCGCTTGACTACATTGAGCCCCGAGTTCTTCGAGAAACTGCCTCAACTCAGAGGGGTTGACCTCTCCGGCAATCTATTGACAACACTTCCCTTCATTCCTATGACTGGCAATCCGCAAGTCATCCAATTGGAGGGCAATTTATGGGACTGCAGATGCAAAATGACCTGGATTATCAATGATAACAGTGATAGGAGCGAAAACCAGAGGTTCTTCGATGAGCCCCAGTGCGCAACACCTGACAACGTCAAAGATATGCCTCTTATGGATGGACTCAAATATGTTGACCAAAGATTTTGTTGAATTTAAGACACAATCAAATTATTGATTGAAAAGCATTTGTGAATAAAATTTGATTGAAATATAAAATTTTGAAAATAGTTTAGTAATTATATAATCACTTCATTTATACCATAAATCGCATACATTTTTAATTCGCAAAAACACTGTATTTGTAATAATTGTATTCAAAACATAATGTGATAAATAAACATAACTTCAATTGATTTGAGTTTGAGTTACAAACAAATTGTTGCAATAAGTTTGATAGCCAGCACAAATAAGGGACAAACCTAAGGCCTTAAAGAGGGAGAGAAATTAACCCTTGTAATAATTGAATAGCGAGTGTATTAAGAGAATTAAATAATATAAAATATTGTTGAAAATCTTCAAATGAAACTAAAAGCCGCAGTAAATGCAAAGTATTTTACAGTTTTGTCGAAATACTGCTCAAAATCTCATCCAATGATTGGTTTATTCAAATTCTGCTGATTTCTAATCTAAGTCAACGATCACTCAAATCTTAACTCTTCAAATGAAACTCGATTTTGGCGTTCCCTGGATGTATGAATTCAAGGTCATTTTATAAGTATAAAGTCTGTTTAAAACTTACATATGTTACACATTGTCGGCGCAGTGCATGCTTAGAGGGATCGGATTTGGGCTCAAGGGTCCGGGTTCGAGACTTCGAAGCGGCTGCGTTTTTTTGCCTTCTTCCTTTACTTTTTTTTTATATTTTTCTATATAGTAAGTAAATTATGATCGACCAAGTTTATAATCACAATTCAAGCTCTTTATATCCTTTTGTAAGTCTTTTCACAAACTTCTCAACAATTATGATATTTTTATTGGTGATTCTTGGTTATTTTCATTGAGAATAAATATAATATCTTATCTCCAGAATTATTTAACAAAATTTTATCGCAATAATGTTGTCATTTAATTACTTTATATTCATTAAAACAAACTGAACATGTACATAACGTCGACTGGTGTAGTAGTTAGAATGGTTGAGCTTGGGCTGAAGGGTCTGAGTTCGAGTCTTCGAAACTTCTGCAGAGTCATAAAATAAACTACCGAGTTTATTTTTATTTATTTTTTCATTTTAAGGCAAATTATGTAATTATAGCTCAAATATTTGAATGCAATTATAGATTATATAAATACTTGAATATTAACATCACTTTCCCTTTTAGACAAAATATCTTTAAAAAGTGAGCTATAACTAAAGCTAATAAGTATCTAATTTGAAAAAACAAGTAAATGGATTCAGAATATTAATTAGACATTGAAAGGGATTATTTAATCTATTAAAAATCATTTCACGTATAAAATGGTGACTTTGATTCACGAATATTCTGGTATCAAATACAGTGTTAAAATTTAATATTAATTATAATCTGTCAAAATTAAGTTATAATTTAGTGGGTTTTACCGGAATCTTAAGTTAGCTAAGTGAAAAAAAAATCAATCGATCACAATCTTGCTCAACCAAATGAATAGTTGATGAAAGAATTGAATTATTCATAAGTTATTTGAATCTTAAAATATCTTTAAGAATAACAAAGTTTTAAATTATTCTCCAATTAATAAAACATTTTAAATAATATCAAATTCTTCATTGAATTCTTGGTCATTGATAAAAATATCTTTATTACCGAATTAATTATCTTGATAAAAATCTCGATAAAAACCTGATATTAAATAAACTTCTGTTGAATTTTGTTTACTTGACGACAATTCTTCATCATTTCAAAAGAATAAATTGATTTTTAACTCAAATGTATGAAACAAAAGAGAAGTACCGAAAGATTCAAGGTTTCAGTTATTTATCTCTAATTTTGATCCAGTTCAAATAAATTAAGAAATAAATTATGTAATTCTGATTCAAAAAAAAATTAATGGGATTTTTAATGAAAATTTAGCCAATCAGAGGTGTAGTACAACACCGGCTCCAGAATAGGAGTAGTAGTCGAGAGTTGTTTCCAACTAAAGTACAGTTCTTGTCATTTGTAGATATTGTCCAAAAAGTCCTTATGAATAGTCCAGACGAAGCCTCCGGCTAGAGATGAGTGAAGGCCTCTCATTAGAAAGCACAGAATTGAAATGAAATTGATATAAATCACATCTCAACCATTTGGAGGTCGTCACCGGTAATGTCGAAAATAACTTTTTATTAACGATTTTTTGTTAGCCTTTTCTCTCTGTTATCCTCTTATCTTACTTTTTGGGAATTTAACTCAAAATCAATTTCTCCGTTGAATACAAATAATCAGATTTGAAACCAATAGCAATTCAGATCAGATCCAAGCAATACATTAATTCTGTCCACAATTCAAGGACTTTCAAATCAACGGTGGGCTCACTATATAAGGATCCAAGGATTTGGCAGTCATTTACTATTACCGAATCACTGGTTGTCCCCAACATTTTCACTTATTATAGCAAATATGTTGAAAGTAAGTTATTTTTCGATGAAATAGATTTTCAGAACGTTTCGAAAATTGATCTTGCTCTCTTAGTTCTTCGCATTAGCCCTCCTCGCCCTTCACTGCAATTGCCAGGATGTAATTGAAGTCAGAGGTGACAAAGTTATCCGTAACGAAGTCTCTCACCTTCCATTGAAAACCGTTAGTGGACTGTCATCCATTGGACTGTCTGGTCTCAGACCACTTTCATATGGTTCGCTGCCCGTCAGCTCATATTTGTCATCCCTACCTTCCCACTCTTACGGTCTTAATATCAATGGCCTTAACTTGGGTTACCTCAATTCGGGTCTGAGAAGCAATGTATACGGTTCCAATGTGTATGGAGCCGGTGTTAACATTGCTCCCTCTGTCTACAGCGTTGCTCCACAACAGAGCCTGTTGGCCATCCGCCAACCCGCTTACCAGCACTTATCTGTGGCCCAACCCGCATTAGCCATCGCCAGACAACAAGTTGCCATCGCTCGCCCACAGGTCTTCAGCGCTGCCGTTCAATCTGATACTGTCAGACCAGTCAGCGCTGCCATCCATCAAGTCGGCAGAACTGTCGAATACAGAAATGTGCCCCACAGTGAACACGCCGTCGTTCCCCAAGATATTGTGGTCGAGCCAAGCGATCAGCCCATCAACATTCACTTCAGATCTCGCTCTTCAACCGTGAGACTGTCCCAGGAACATATTGCTGGTGAGCCCGGAACCATCGAACAAACTCAATCTCAAGACGAGCCTTCAAAGGTTCAGCATGAAGTCGTCAAACCAGTCATCCAAGAGGTCAGAGAAGTCATCCAACCCTACAGACAAGTGACACAAGAAGTACAACCCGTTGTTGAAAATGTCCACAGAGTTGTCTCCGCCGGAGAGGGTATGTATTCAAACAAATCTTTGGGCAGATATTAAATGAATCAAATCATTGAATAATGTTTACAGCTGTCCGCCAACAATACGCAGTCGAACAACCCTTAGTGAGACAAGTCCAGGCTGTTCAGGCTATCCGACAAGTCCAACCGGTGTCTTATGCCGTTGCTCAGCCCGCCATTTCAGTTGCCCAACCAATTGCCTATGCTCAACGTGCTATCTCTGTGGCTCAACCCGCCATCTCAGTTGCCCAACCAATTGCCTATGCTCAACGGGCTATCTCTGTGGCTCAACC
>JAQFXL010001397.1:0-12252 GCA_034693445.1 Edwardzetes edwardsi | reverse complement strand
GGCATAACACTCACAATATTGACTACACTTACACGAAACTACAGTCAAGTTACTAGATCATTTCGAGTTTTTATTCAGTAAAAAGTAATGTAAAAGAGAAAACATTAAAAAATATGTAAAATTATATTTTCAATTTATTGATGATTGAGTAAACAATCTTGCATGATAATATCAAATAACAACTCAATTATATAATACTCTGAGTTTAAAAACGAGGTTTGTCTGTATTGTTTGTATTAGACTGTATTGGAAGCCAAGTCTCGGTTTCATATCTTATGGATCGATAGATCGATAGTATCGCAAGTGTTGTAATGTGATGTTTGGCCGCAATATATCGGTGCGAATACAACACAACTGCAGTGTAAAAGCCATTGAAAACCGTCAAACAAACGACTCGTTCACTAATATTTGAATAATTTTTTTTTAATTTCTCTAAACGTGTGCTAACATTAAGACAACAAAATTTCACAACTAATCAGATCACTGTTTAAATTAATCGCTCAGTCAGTTATGTCGGAGTCAGTCATCAGCCAAAACAACAACAGTTTGGACGACAACTTGTCAGCCACTGAACCAACGGTTAGTCTCTTGATTTTAATCATATTTTGCTGATTGTAACCTCATTCTCAATAAGTAAACACATTTATCTGTCAGTGAATTAGTCGAAAATAATGATTACATTTATGTCTTGACTATAAAAGTGTCTGAAAACCGAAAAATCGGTTCAAATGTGTTTTTGCGCCAAACATTTCTCCCAACAAAACAGCATTTAATCGCTTTTATCGATTGTTTTTCAAATGTATTTCAATTGTTTAAAGACTAAAATCAATGCCATTCCTGATCACCAGTTCTCTTGTCTTAACTAAATTGGATGTCCTGTCAATGCATGCCTTAAATATTGATTTAATTGTAGTTAAAAATGTGTTTTTGCCTTATGTTTATTGATATGCCGTCCAAACAGTCTAATGAAGTAATGCTCAGACATACAAATGGCGGCCCCTTTTCGGCGCTCAAACCCTAGCACTTAGTGTTTGGCTCACAAACGCCGTACACTTTTAAATGCATTGACAACACTATTGGACACCAGAGCCTACTATTGGACTGTATTTACAACCAATGAATGAAAGACTTTAAGCCAATAAATGCACAAAAATTATGTCGACTTCTTTTGCGCCACTTTTTGCCACAAAACTTGATTTTCTCTCAAAATATAAGAAACTTTCCTTAGATTTGAACTCAAATTTAATGATTGAATGATAGGTCGATCCAAAAAAGAACGACATCAAAGACAACGGCGACGCTCAAGAAGTGGACGACAGTTCGCCACCAAAAAAGATGAAATTATCAAATGCTATGAATGTGAGCTCAGACTTCGGATCAAGTTTTCAATTCTGTGCTTAATTTATGCATTGATTTTGTTAATCATAGGACGGAGGACTAATACCTTCTACTGCTGGCAGACCTGGACGACCGTCAAAGGCATCGGTTGCCAAACGACTGACCATTTTGGAAAAGACCGCCAAAGAAGGCGAAGCGCTGCTCCAGAATTTGGGCCACAAAGCAGATGAAGGTCTGGAAGGCAATCGTCGACAAACGAGATCTCAGACCCGCGGAACACCACCGGTAGCGCCAACGCCCACCAAAAAAGAAAAGGCTACGCCTAAGACTACGCCATCCAAGGTTTGAATCATTTGAATCCCTTATTGACTCAATTGGCTTATGTTTTGGCCAATGATTAGGACAACACTCCAAGTGCGGGAACACCCAAACGACGAGGACGTCCGCCGAAGAATTCCGTAACAAATAATTCAGTTGAGAGTAAAACTGAAGTCAAGACCAAATCTGAGAAAAAGGATGGGCCGACAGATGAAAGTCAAGCGAAAACCACTAATAATAGTAATGAAACCAATAATAGCACTACAAATGACGTCAGCGAAGACAGTACTGAACAGCCGTCAAAGGATGCGGTGGACGCAAAGCTTACCGCAGAGGAAGCCGTGGCCAACGAACAAACTAACGACGTGTCGGCCAAAACCAACTCTATATCAGACGATACCTCAAAATCTGTGCCGGTTTTAGACACACAACAGCCCACAGATTAAATGTAAACCCAGTTATGAATTGAAATTCGAGTTTATTTCACTTGAAATACATTTATCGCTTGATTTTGACATTTAAAATGATTTTTTCCTCAGATAATGAATTCGTGCAACTCTTCGACTGCAATGTTTCATCATTTTATTCACATTTTCAAAGAGTAAACTAAAAGTTCAATAAAACCTTTGCTTTTCTCAAATATTATTTTTCGTTACAACAAACAAAAGATCGAATATTTGTCATAATTTTGTCTCATTTGTTGTCAAATTCATAACTAAGATATCGACTGATTAGGACTTTTCATTACATTAATCGCAGTTTTATTTAAGACAAACAAATTGTAGTTTATTTTTGTTGTCGAAAACAAATGTCATTAACATATTTGCCGCACAATTCACGTGAATCACAGCTCTCCTCGACATTCGACTCTTCGATTATCTTCTTTTATAACAACTTTTAATTCATTTAATCTATATTTTGGCCAAAAAATCAATATTCAAACAATTATTTGAATAACTTTTTTTGATGTAAGATATCTGTCGACTAATTATTACAAAATATACTTTTAGTTCAAAAATTCTTATGTTTTCCTCAGTTTTAAGATTCATTTTCGATGTAAACAATGTTTTTCTTAATATATTGTCTTTAATTCGTTTAAATTTGGTTCTAATCTTAAGAATAATAGTTTCAAAATATATTTGATATAAATTATCGTTTAATATGTTTTTCCTCACATTTCCATTGCATATGAATTACAGATCGATTTGATTTCGTTATTATTATTATTGAAGACCTTATTATCACCTCTTAATTGATAGTCATTTACGAAGAATACGAATAAATCTCTCTTTTCTTTTGATGACAACAAAGAAAACATTTAAACAAAAGACTAAATACAGAAATAATAGTTTTTATTATTAAATGATTATAAAAATTAATATGACTTTACTGTACAGTTCTCACAGAATATAATGAGAAATCATATGTAAAGACATTTTTTCCCACATTTTTTGTCTCTTTTTTAAGTTTTTATTTTTTTGCGTTTATTTTGTGAAACAATTTGTTGTAAAATAAGTTTAAAAATTGGTTTTCTTTTAATTTCATTACCTATAATGTGGTGCAAGGATTTAGACATCAATTAATTAATATTAGTATTAATTAATTATTATTATTATAACTTTTGATTATACAAAATGAGTTTAATTTGATTTGTTTTTCATCCAATCTTTTCAAAGATCCGATTTCTTAATTGATGTGAATGTCTCGTAATCTTCTGTTTTCTTCTTTGATTCAATTCTTCTAATTCTCTCAATAATTGTATGAATTTTTTGGATTAAAACTACAAAAACAAAACTGAAACCAAATTGTCTGTAATTTAGACATTGAGACAAACAATTAGTTTAATTATTAATTAATAATAATTTGATTTAATTTCTCCATTCATTTGATGTGTGCTTTCGATTCAATAATTATTTAAATGAAAATCATTTCTGTTTTTATCTCTCATTTGTTTCCTAGAATGCATTTACCATTGATTTGGATGTCAGTGCCATTTGAATGACATTTTTCTCATTAAATTCATTGTCTTTTTGTTTTTGTATAAAAACGTTTTATTACCACTGATTTCAATGATTAGTCGATTGTCTTTCAATCACTTTCTCAGGTCTTTAACATTATTTAAATGTATTTCTTAATTGAAAATAATGTTAATCCGATTTCCAATAAAATTATTTAACGTTTTTTAGCGATGAAATCATATCGTTTTTCATTCAATCTAGGTTAAAATCAATCTCTATCGTCTTTAATTGGAACATAATTGAACTTGTTGAAAAGTTATGTCAATTTCAATAATCAAATGTTCTTGGATTCAAATATTTAATCTTTGAGTAGAGATTCTCTACTTTATTCTCAATAATCTTCAAAGAATTTGTTAGTGTTTTTCATGTGTTAGTCATTATGAGACGACCCCTCGCTTTGAGTGAATGAATTGCAAGTTTTCACTCATTATTTGTTGAAGTTTTCAAACAAAACTCAATTTAACGTTAAATTCAATTATAAATCAAATCGATGTCAGCCATGGATCTAATGACGCGAAGCACCGAACCGTTGGCACCGAATGGCCGAACCAGTCATTTGGATGGTTTGGTTCCCTCGTGGATGAGTGAAGAGTTGTCTACTGGAGTCAGTCATCGATTTTATTGATTTTTAATCAAATTTTATATAATTTTCTATTTATTTCTATTAATTGATATCTTCAGACGTCTATAATGGCGGTCGAGTTCGATGGCGGTGTTGTGATCGGCGCTGATTCGCGGACTACCAGCGGGTATGTCATCCATTGAACGTCAATTAAATTGCGATTTGTGTCCACTAATTGTGTATTTGTTTTGTCCGTTCAGTGCATATATTGCTAATCGAGTGACCGATAAGTTGACCAAAATTACGGATAATATCTACTGTTGTCGATCGGGATCTGCGGCCGACACTCAGGCCATCGCCGATATCGTTGGCTATCATTTAAACTTTTATGAGTAAGTCATCACTCATTCTGTTGACAATTATCTTATTGTTTGTGTCAATCATTGAACTAATGGTTAATCTCGTGTCCAGAATGGAAACGGGAGAACCGGCGTCTGTGAAGATCTGCGCCAATATATTTCGGGAAATGTGTTATAACTACAGAGACTCGTTGAGCGCCGGCATTATCTGTGCCGGTTGGGACAGACGTGAGGGCGGACAGGTATGTTATCCACTTTGGACTATATAGAGAGATATACACCCTGTCCTCAATTCGGTCATTTCATTCTTATTGTCATCCGTACAGGTCTTTACAATACCATTGGGAGGAATGCTTGTCCGACAGCCCGTAGCAATTGGCGGCTCCGGTAGTAGTTATGTTTACGGTTATGTCGACTCGACTTTTAAGAAAGGAATGTCTGAGGAACAGTCCATTCAGTTCGTGGCCAACAGTAAGACTTGTTTTCTTATAATTAACACTCAAATCAATTAAACATAACTTTAATCTAAAGCCCTATCACTGGCTATGAGTCGCGACGGTTCCAGTGGTGGAGTCATACGACTCGGTATTATAAATAAGGATGGAATCAAACGTCAAGTGATTACCGGCGACGACATCCCTAAGTTCTATGAGGGCTGACCTCCAATACGTTCACAATTTTTTATTCATTTACTGTTTGAATATAAAAACAATTTTTTCTGAAAAAAATTATCAAATAATAAAAACATTGATTTTAATTATCTGAATGTTATTATCATTTTGTTTACAACTAATCTTTTGCCAATTCCGTGAAGAACGGAACCATTACATCCTCTTCCCGTGTACTGTATTCCTTTGCTCTCAATAGTCTATTCTATGCCATTTAATGGTCTCTTCCGTGCAATCAATTCATTCAATTTATTTTCAATCCATTCATTGATTTGCGAGAAAATAATATGAAAAGGATTTGAATAAATCAGTCAATTATTGTGAGTTATGTGTCCGGCACAGACAGTTGCCAATTATGATGTCTGGTCCAGAATTGAACCGAACATCGATGTGGATGTCCTAATGCCAAACGGAATACTAATTACTGTCAACTTATTGAAGGAAATCACTTTCGCTGAGATTAAAGAGGTTTGAGTTCTGATATTGTCTTCAATTAGTCCTCTTATGAGTAAAATATGAATGCATTGAATCAAACTATTGAATGGTAGATAATCTTTGAGGAGGAATGCCAAAACTATCCTCTATTCGGTGCTCTTCGAGAGAAACAGACTTATGTCTTCACTTATGTCAATATGACGACCGCAGAACAACAGGAATTGGATGACGAAGATGTCCGTCTTTGTGATGTCAGTCCCTTTCTGGCCCTCCTAAAACTTGTGGAAAGGAAAGGCGATAAGGCGGCCATACAGTTGGACGCACAGATAGGACTTGTAATCGGCAAAAGTAATTTGAATTCATTATTGAGTTATATTCAAAGAAATCAAATTCACTGAAAGTATTGAAACAATCGTTAGGTTTAAAAGATTTCGATTCACTAAAGAATCCAGAAGTCAATGAATTTCGATTCAAAATGAGAACATTTGCCGAAGAGGTCGCGCAGGACAGGGAACAAAAGACATGGATCGAGAAAATGATATATCAATATCCCATCGGTATTGATGTCAGTCGAGAACTGCCTAAATATCTCAAACAAAAAGTGGAAGAGTTGCCAACAATTGATATTAGATTGAGATTCGATAATTCCTCGGTATTTATCAACAATTAAAACTTATCGCAAAACTGTTCCTGGTTTCAAAACTAATAATTATCGATCGCTGACTTCTCGTTACATATTGAATAAAACTTTTCGTTTATAGTTATACCAAGATCTATCACTGCCATATGATTCGCAACCTGAGCAAATAATAGAATTTGCCTTGAACAATGATCCTGATGCTTATGCCTCTGCCAGCGCTTACTTACTTAAAATCAATGGTCGTCTCGAATACCTTCTTGGAAATTATCAAATAATTCAATACAAGGTATTTCAGAACTATTATGCTAGAATAAATTGAATTAATCACGATTTTAGCCCATTAGAGAAATGATAGCCAACGAGGAAACCCCATATTTGATAGTAATCTTGAAGTCTAGTATAGAATGTAAGCCTTGATTATCACGAAATGTCCAAAAAGAGAGACAAAACAAAAAACTATATTCTTTTGATTCCAGTCGAAGACGAGACTATTTATTCCATACCAGACTTCCCCACTAGAGGTCGATCGCAATCAGTTGTGTCCCTTTCGGGAACGACCCGACGACTCAAACAAAGTATCAATTCGTGGAATATTGAGAGAAAACTAGTCATTCATATAAATAGTTGCAAACGGATTGTCAATTGGGATAACACCAAAGTTGTGATAATGTGTGGTCTATTCCATGGCGGGGAACCCCTCTGTGATCATCAAATGTCTTCGCCCATTGTTCCGACTGAGTCGGGGGACGGCCAATGGGAAGAAGATATTTTTCTTGACATTAAAATCTGTGATATCCCCCGAATGGCCAGACTTTGCTTTTCTGTTGTATCGATCGCACAGCACACGAAAAAAGGAAAGAGCAAACAGACCCCCATTTCGTGGGCCAATACCAATATCTTTGACTTCAAGAATATCCTAAAAGTTGGTTCGATTACACTTTCGATGTGGAAATACGAACAGGACATCGATGAGTCAGACTTTCATAATTTCAAACCATTGGCAACAGTAGTGCCGAACCCCAGCGTAGAACTGGCCACTTGTCTAACCATTACGTTCAACAAATATTCTGAGGGCGAGACTCAGATCGCATTTCCATCGATGAATGAGATATTGAAAGAGACGTCATTCAGCAGATCCATTACCGATACCATTGAAGAAAATTCAGTGGGAGAAGAGGCCAATCCTCGAAACTCACGGCGTCCGAGCAAACAGTTCGTGGAACAGCTCAGAGAGATCTGCGATAGAGATCTCTTGCATAAGATTACAGACCAGGAAAGGGAATTGCTTTGGTTTCTAAGAGAGGACTGTCGTAATCTATTACCACATTCTTTGAATAAGTTATTGATTTCATTCAAATGGAATAATCACCGAACTATAGCACAGGTATTAAGTTTTCTGCCGGAATGGCCAAAAATTTTACCAGAAAAGGCACTGGAGTTACTTGATTACGCCTATCCCGACTCTTGGGTCAGAAAATTTGCTATCGAGTGTTTGAAAGGTGATATTTCTGAAGTTTTCAATTCCTTAAACTTACCATTTATTTCATTGAAAGGCATAACCGATGAGGAATTGTCACTATATTTGTTGCAATTGGTTCAGGCGCTCAAATATGAGTCTTATATGTACTGCGATTTAGTGCACTTCCTCTTAGAGCGCGCCTATAATAACCAAAGGATTGGACACTCATTATTCTGGTTACTCAGGAGTGAAATGCATGAGCCGTCCGTTTCAGTCACTTTCGGACTTATTCTCGAAGGTTTGAAATTTTTCAATAAAAACTTTAATCATATTTACGCTAAAATCAGCAAAATTTACATTTAGCTAAGAAAATTAACCATGTCAATTTGTTTACTCTTGTTTGAATTATCTATTTAAACGAGAAACTTGCAAGTTACAATAAATCCACAATTAATATATTATTCAATACATTGAGTATTAATGTATAGCATCGTTAGGTATATTCAAGAATCTATAAGAAAATGTGTACCTAGATTAAATGTTTCAGGTTAAAATCAAACGACTTTCCAAATAAAAATTTACAAGATAAAGCCAAGGAAACTTTGATCTGGTTTATAAGCTAACTTTAGTTATCCAAACTATTAACTCGTGTTTTCAATTTTAATAAAAAAGATTAGTTTTAAATATAAGGTTACAGTTTTATTCAAAATTTCACCTTTCTCTTATATGCCATGCATAGCGTATTGCAGGGGTGCAATGGATCACATGCAGATACTGGTCCGACAAATGGAAGCACTCAATAAACTTAAACGTGTCAATGAAATTATTCGCGATGATAAGAGCAAGGAGAGTCGAGAACGAAAAATAAGTCTAATGCACGACATAATTGGCCAGAAGTACTATCAGGAGGCGCTCTTCAATATAGTCAATCCCCTTAACCCGGTCTATAAGTTGGGATCAATCAGAATAAACAAATGCAAATTCATGGACTCCAAAATGAAGCCGCTTTGGCTCGTCTTCAAGAATGAAGACGAAGACGCCTCCGATGTTTATTTAATATTCAAGAATGGAGACGGTCTGTCCCTTTTGATCGTTCAGATTATCTTAAATTTATTGCAAGAATCAAAATCTCTTTTAAAAGAAAACAACTTCTGATTTATTTTAAGCCTTAAAACCAGTTCTAAAACATTATATAATAATTAAAAAATGAGATAAAATTTGATTCCTTACATAAATATCACTTGAATTGTGGTCAGACATGAGTTGTGCTCTCGAATAGGATTAGTGACAAACAAAGTATTAGTCAAGAATTTATTGCTTTCCTTTTTTTGAGCGAAATTCTTGTCCTTTAATCGGATTATCTGATTATTTGTTGAGATCTAACATTGATTTTTGTTGTAATTTAATGCCAGACCTAAGACAAGACATGTTGACTCTACAAATGATCCGGATTATGGATAAATTATGGAAGGACCAAGGCCTCGACTTGCGTATGAATGCCTACCGGTGCATATCAACCGACCATAACGTGGGTCTGATTGATGTCGTTCTCAACGCCGATACGATCGCAAACATACAGAAAGAAAAGGCCGTTTCAGCGATCGCTGCCTTCAAAAAGGAGTCACTCCTCTCATGGCTTAAAGAACACAATCCGACCGAAGAGATGATCAATAAAGCCATCGAAGAGTTCACTTTGAGCTCTGCCGGCTATTGTGTGGCCACTTATATACTTGGAATCGCCGATCGGCACAACGACAACATTATGGTCAAAAGGAACGGACAGTTGTTTCACATCGACTTCGGGCACATTTTGGGCAAATTCAAGGAGAAGTTTGGTATTCGTCGGGAACGGGTGCCCTTCGTTTTGACCAATGATTTTGTATATGTGATAACTCACGGCCAGAACCCTCAAAAGTCGGACGCATTTAATCGGTTCCAGAATTACTGCGAACAGGCGTTTATGATAATTCGCAAAAAGGGTTCTTTCATTATCTCCTTGTTTGCAATGATGTTATCGACGGGAATACCAGAGCTGTCGTCAGTCAATGATTTGGATTATTTGAGAGAAACACTGGTTCTGGACCTGAATGAAGAACAGGCCAAAAGTCATTTCAGGTCTAAGTTTACCGAAGCTCTGAAGAACAGTTGGAAAACATCACTGAACTGGTGGGCCCACTCCATGGCCAAAGACAATAAAATGGCCGATTAGTCTGCAATCGGGTGGTCTTGTCATCAGTTAGTCTCCAATTGAATAACTTTTTAAGTTATGAATCAATGAATAAGAATTTTTCCTAAAATTTTCGTAAAATTTCTCTTTTATCCTAAGATTGGCCTCATTTTGGTCTTTGTCTTCATTACTATCTTCTGATGACTTTTCATCAGATTTTAGTTTAATTTTGTGTCCTCTAAGAAATAATTTAGAATCTGATTCATCTGAATCTAGTGGTTGATTATCATCTGAATTGGAGTCATGTCTTCGCTTATCATTTGATTTTTGTTTATTATTTGATAAAAATAAATTTTTGTCACCGAAACCAGATTCACTAATCTTCGGGCGTCTGTCGATTGTTGACATTTGTCTGTCTTTACCTCTTATTTGACTGATTCCAGAGAATGATTTCTGACTATCACTGGACTCATGTCTGTCCTCATCGCTGGATAACAGATTTGAATCAATTATTTGCGAAACTCGTCGTCGAATTTGATACATAACTTGTTGACAATTAGATGACTGGTCCTCAAAGTCATCAGAACCTGTGCTGGGCTTCATTCTCGTAGAGATCGCTGGCACAGATGCGCTTCTTGTAGCTCTTCGTCTAATATCAGGTGCTTTACTCTCAAACTTATCTTCAGTTTTAGTTTTGTAAGAATTCACTGCTTTAGGCTTCACTTGAATAACAGGTTTTATGGCATCACTTGAATAGGAATTCCTTTCAGAACTGCTCACAAAAGTTTGTTTTGCTTTTATTGGCGAATAGTTTATTCTCTGATTACTTGCATTCTTTGCATTATTACCATTTGGTTGGCTTTTATTGAGCCCATTGTCCAGCAATTGATCCAATTTGACAGTTGGTCTCAGTGTGTATTCTCGACGATATATCACATTTTGCTTAAGTCTGCACTCATAGGCATTCCTCTTAACTGTGAAGAGGTTCTGTTTGGCCAATGAATTGCACTTATGATCAGACATTATTGACATACAAAGTGTCACTAATTTTCAAATCAAATTAAAACAACAGATCTCTAATCAATCAAATAAATAATTGCATTAAACAAACAATAATGAGAACTACTTTTCCGTCGATTCCCACAAAAAATATAAATATTATAATCAAATTATAGACAACTGAAGGAAAGGGCGATCGCATCGGTTCACAATTAATGGGTTCTCATCGATAATAAGCCCAAAATTATTTTTCGACCAAATGTTATACTTTTGTGTTTTTCCCAAAGAAAACAATCGCTCAGAGAATATGTAGGAGTCTATTATCAGGGCATTCAAAATGGGTATTAATCTAATGATATATAAAGTTATTAAAGTACTTTTGACTATTATGATAGTCCTATGCAATAGTGGATTTCCTCCCGCACTCACTCTCTTCTATTGTTAACAAAAGTTAAACATTAGGTCTGACTATTGTTTGACGATATGATGGGCTTCGAGTGGTTTGTGTTTCAATGGCTGTGCGCTCAGTGAGGAAGAGCTCAAACGCAAATCCGTGAGAACTGGAATATCAAGGATTGGCTCATTTGGGAGTTTCATAATAATAATAGTGGTTATGACGACCGGCACAGTCATGTTATGAAGCCAGTGCTAGAGAGCAAGTGTAAGGTGGTTTGGCATGTGTGGCATTCCTGGCAACGGAACAGACTGTGCCCTAAACACAAGTTTTGCAAAAACCGCAATATTTCAAGCCTTAACACCGACTCTGCAATTTTAAAGCTGTGCTCATTCTGTGCTCATTCTCTCACTCTTTACTATTGACTTTAAGCGTTCAAATGCTTTTGTAAAGCAAAGCATCAAAAGAATAGTAATTTTGTGGCAAAACTTTTTCCTAAACTTTACTTTCGCCCAAAAGTCGGTGCACTCCTACGCAAACATTTCCATTATTCTGTCCTTCAAAAGGGTTTAAACTCTTTTATGCAGAAAAAGTATTCTTAAGAAAAGGCCTTTCATTGGATAATTAATATCTGGAGTCAAAGTCTCATTGAAATGCTGGGTAAGTCTGGAATTTCCTGGAATTATATTACAGTTTGCATATCCTCTGAATGTTTATTATTATAATTATTGATAAAAATATTGATATTTTTGTTAAGAAAACTATAGAAACGGCGCAAAGGCTTTGCTTCAAATCAAATAAAATCATAGAATCCATAAGTTTGTGCGTCTGAAGTCATTCCACAAGACCTGTGCTGAACAGTCAGTGCTCTGACTCTTGAGATAAACCAGTGCTT
>JAQFXL010001396.1:0-12255 GCA_034693445.1 Edwardzetes edwardsi | reverse complement strand
ATTCATAAGAATCAGAGAAACTCTTCAATCATTGGATTCGTTGTATTCAGAGATCAATGAATACAACACTACTTTTTTGTCAAAATTCTTGGCTAATATTTGGTTAATCTTCGGTTCAATTATTGTTTCACTTCTTCACATAACATTATTCACTCCATTATCACTATTCATGGTATTTGCGTTGATTTATGCTTTGATAGCATACACCGGGGCCTTTTTATACTTGATTTTCACGGCTTCGTCAGTGAATTATTGTGCGAACAAATCCTACAAAATATTGAATTCATTGATTATATCGTATTCTAAACACAGCAAACATTCCTATTTTACCAGACTTTCAACAAATCTGAAGGTTTTCACAAAAATTTAAGCATTTTTTTTGTCTTATTATATAATTAATTTGTTTATAATTTGAATATAATCTAGGTGCAAAACATGATTGAGAGGATGGCCCAGAAGAGAGTTGGTTTCTCATGTTGGAATTTATTCACTATTAATTATTTCAGATGTTATGAAGTATCAAGTATAATTTTTAAAACCTTTTGCTAATTAGTCATTGGCCTTTTTTAGATTCTTGGGCTTCTTTCATGTCTTTTCCTGAAGATAATAGAAATCAATGGAAATAGTGATGAATGAGTTGAAAAGCCATTCCTTGGGTTTCATTGAAATATCGGTCATATTATTCATTATTGGAATCACTTCTTGTATTCAAACACTTTGTGAAATAAATATTCATTTTTTACTTTAATCCCAAATATTTTCGTCAAATAATAGAATTAAAATCTTTGCAAAAGTATTTCATTCATTGACAAGAATAAAAGTTCATAAATATTTGCTATGAGTGACAAACAAGTATGAATATTTTTATATTTAGAGAGAGAGAGAGAGAGAGAGAGAGAGAGAGAGAGAGAGAGAGAGAGAGAGAGAGAGAGATATTACTCAAAGGCCGGTATGTCCTAGTTTTTTCAGATTAGTTATTCTTGAATCAAATGCAATGGCAATTTTTTTAAATATCTCCAAACAATCCCAAAATAGTTACCTGGGCTTTTATCTTATGTTGTTGCCAAAGAAGCTCTGAAAAAGTCATCTGAAGTGTTGGCACAAGAGTTGGGTCCTTTTGGTATTAGAATCAATACAATTAGGTATCTTAAACTTTATTACAGAATTACTCAAACATGCTCATTTGCAGTCCAGGATCAATTGAATCAGAAGAAAGTGCCAAGAAAGTACACCTTAGAAGAAACGGACAGCCTGAAGATATTGCCAGGGGTGTTGTGTTCTTGGCCTCAACAGATGCCCAGTTCATAACTGGAACCAATATCGACATCGATGGGGGCATTAAATTTGTCAACTCTAGTGCTGGCAAATGAGCCTGAACAAATAATTTTATAAATCGGTGGTAAAATAGGTTATTTAAGATAGTAACAATTTTTTAATTGAGTACCAGTGTTAATTTTAAAATCTTGACAAAATTGATTATGAATAAAATTTTAAAAATGTTATCTTTATCAATTAATTACCAAATTTGTGTTATTTTCTACTGGATTATCAGTTGGAAAGTTACTAATTATAACTATAAATTGACACTGATAATTTGCTAAGTGAGTTTTTTGGTTCATTAAAACCTATTGCTTTTAGTATGGTTTCAGAATGTTTTGCATCAAGGGAATAAATTTTAAACTAGAATATATAAATTTACACTTAAATATATACATTAATGTAACGTTAGGTTCAATTATTTCACATATTTATTTTGAATTTACAAAAAAACCTTGTTAAACTTTATTTGTAAGTTTAACCTTGTTATTAATTTGAGCGATAAATTTTGAAAAATAAAAATCAGTTTTTGATTGAGTGAACAGAAAATAACATATTTTTGTCGACAATTCAATAGATGTTGTCTTTTATTTTAAAGTAATATTTTAATGATTTTACGCTCAAATTGAAAGATAATTTCAATTCCCAAAAATATTAATTGAATTTTAATGTGTTTCTGATATATGTTTCTACGGAAAATAAACCCCCATTATTGAAATAATCAAGGGAAGATTCTTATTATTATAATTTGAGTATAATATTAAACTGATTCAATATTTTGATCGGTTTCTCAACAAAATGACTCAAATATTTCCATTCATTCGCTTTTTAATTGTGTTTTCCATTGGAATCAAAGCTAACAATGAAACTGATTTCTATCAAGAAGTCAAAAATTCCAGAGATTTCAACGGAAAGGTAGTGTTGATCACTGGCTCCGACTCAGGTATCGGCGAACAGACCGTCAAACTGTTTGCTGCTTTGGGCGCCAGTGTTGTGGTGACCGGTCGTAACCCAGATTCAGTCCGTGAAACGGCACAAGAAGTACAGGCGTTGTCACCAAAAAGACTACGAGTACTGAAAAATAGTTTAAGAGATAATTGAATGAAAAGTAACCTTGATCATCTATTTTGAAGCCTTTGGAAATCGTTGCAGACCTCACAAACCAAGATGAAGTTAAACAGCTATTAAATAGAACTATTAAACAATTCGGCAGATTGGATGTCCTGGTCAATAATGCTGGCTCATACATCTACAACCCTATTACCGGTCCTAATTTCATGGCTAAATTTGATAAGAACTTGGCTATTGATGTGAGGCCAGCCCTACAGCTCATACGACTTGCCATTCCTTTCCTTATACGTACAAAAGGAACTATCATCAATATATCGTCAATTTTGACCGAAAGACCAGTATATCCACTTTTTTGAAGCTAGATGATTTATTTTTTAATATTTTCCTATTCTTCTTGATTGAAGGCGTCGGGAATGTTGTCTTATGTTGTGGCCAAAGAAGCGCTCAAAAAGGCAACTCAAGTATTGGCTCAAGAGTTGGGTCCTTTCGGTATCAGAATCAATACTATCAGGTATTTATAATTCGAATTTCCACCGAAAATTATATAACCATGCTCATAAAGCCCAGGCAGAATTGAATCCCATGGTCAATCAAGTGATTCAAAGGTTACTGCTGAGCTAACTCCGCTAAGAAGAAATGGACAGCCTTCTGATATTGCGAGGGTTGTTGTGTTCTTGGCCTCAACAGATGCCCAGTTCATAACCGGGGAAAATATCGATATCGATGGTGGTTTGAAATTCACTTTGGCTGGAAGATAAACCCAGTACAATTTGAATTTTATTTTCACCTTGATTAATCAATTTGATCTTGCTGCCTTTATGCTTATAGACCCTGTTTACTGTCAAATCATAACAAGGTTATATTGAACTGATTGAAGTAAATTAACTTTTAATTAATGAAAAAATTATTTAAAGTTATTGAATATAAAGCTATTGATTAGTGCTTACGCCTACGCCCACTACTCAGGGGGTTAACTATTCTTGAGTAACGCTGAATATTCACTAAACTTATCAATCAAAAAGTCAGTATTGAGTCTCTAATTGATGTCGGCTTTCATTTGAAGCAAACCCGCAAACTATTTAACCCATCGATCAGTTCTTGAACTTCAATCAAAACATATTTGTGATTAAAAGTTACAGTTTTTGAAACTTATTTTTCATTTTCTTATTAAATGAAAATCAATTTCATTCCGAAACCGATAAACGAATCGGAATTTTACGATCAGTTTTCGGTCTAATTAACAGCGATTGCAAAAAAATATCTAATCGATAACATTTATGAAAGTTTAGATTGTGATCAGGGTAGAAAATCAATACATTCAGGTCAAAATCACTTATAAAAATCCACTATTGATTGAATTTCTAATTATTAAAATTACGAATCAATTAAGACATTATTTTTTTCTCTTCTTGATTATCAAATCAGATAACAAGGTATTAACCTAAGCTACTGGTGCTGTTTAGGGCTGTTCCCACTATCGATGGCTAATTTCCACTCTATTTTTATGTATTAATCAAATGTTTTTATTTCCAATTAAAAAACATTTAAATTCATTTATTTATTAAATAGAAGTTCTGCTAAAATCGAGGTTTGACTGTAACTACAATTTGTTTATTCATTTGAATTAAATTAGGGTTTAATTTGAATTTAAATTAAAACTAATTATGTTTTGAATAAAATTGTCATCAATTTCTACCCGGCTTTGGGCGGCAATACATTTCTTATGGGTGGGTCGAACCAGACGGACACTTTGCCAGGACATACAGCATCACACCTGCCGCCAGTAATCTTAGCTAGGGCATAAAGTGGAATATGCTTGGTAACACCCGTGCCGCTACAGCCACTCTGATCTACAACATTGACCACGAACTTTTCCCAGAAGCCACCAGCACATGCACCACTGGTGATGTTTCCAATTTGATAGAGCATTAAATTACCTTGTTGGATATGGAAATTCAATCATTATATAAACATGGTATTTTCTATTTGGTTCTTACCATTCAAATGCACTGTAAAAGTGGACACGTTTTCCAATTGAAGTGGAAGCGTTTCATTGCCCAGGGTCATATTGAAGAAAGCACTTCCTTTCGATACCTTCCAGTCATTGCAAGAGGAGGTGTCGTCATATGCGGCATAAAAGAGCAATTTTTTCAATTCTGAACCGGCTTTGCATTTGAAACACTGTAATAATGTCTCCCTTATGGTGTTGTCGGGTGTTATCGCTGAAAGTTATCATGCAATTCAAAATAATTATCAAGGTTATTCGATTATTCTTACTGTATGCAAATGTCTTGATGCCTCCTGGTAAAAACCCGTTGGCGAAGGGTGGAAGTGCACCATAGCAAATATGACTCAAAATTACCAGTGTACAAACTGCCAACTTCAACATGGTGCTACTGGTTCGTGCAACAAATAAACTGGTATGATTCAACAACAAGGCATTACCCTGATTATTATTTCGTTTTTATTTAATGAAAAGCACCTTTAATTTTGAAAAACACCTGGGCTCAGGACATGGCCTTTTATTGCACTGTTTATCCATGAAATATGTTGAGATTTTTTCAGAAGAAAAACACCAAGAACATTCTTAATTCTCTTCTAATTTTTCAAATAGCTTGTTAAATTCTATATTAAACCCTGGCTATTATCGAATTAGCTCCATGGAAAAAAATTTGTTTAATTTCTTAGCCAGGGTATTTTATTAAAGCCAAGCTATCTAGCCTAGTTGCAAGGTAAAATCAATTTGTTTCAGACTAAATCCATATTTAATAAGTAGAGTTCAATGAATTCTCTGATCAAAATCTGTTGAATCAAATGAGTAAAAACATATTTGTTATAAAGCTTTCAACTGATGAGAGTATAAACCAGCAAAAAATTGAATCAAACTTTTCACGAATCAAAAACTAAAACATTTAATCTTTTATTAAATCTCAAAAATTGTATTCATTAATGAAGGGATCGGTAGCTCATATCGGAAGGCATTTCATCGAAATCATCTTTTTTTTAATTAAAATTTTTGTTTCATCTTTCAATTTCATGACTCAGTTTATTCAAGCAAAAACAAAATGACATTTTTCAAAATTATCGATAATTAGAATTCGATTATTCAGTGTTTTTCCAAAAATTCATAAATAGTTTAAAAAATGAAAAATATTTCAATTAATTTGTATGTAAAAGAAAGGTGTCATTACTCTCGGTATTTAGTCTGAAATGAGCAAGGTAGTGTGAGTTAAATAAATGATTACAATGCTTTAATGAACAAGAACGTTTCATTCCTGCTATTCTACTATGAATATCAAATATTAGATTAGAATAAAAGATTTAACTTGATTAAGGATCAAGCTTAAATTTTAATAAATCATTACCTGGCTTATATTTAAATTGAGCTTGCTTATTCTTTAAGTTCTGGTTCATTTTTATCATGGCGTTTGATTGAATCTTACTAAAATTATCAAAAATAGATCCGATGACACCTTGCTCATTCCATTATTATATAGTCAATATTTTCAAACAGAACCTGATATTCAGGCTATTATTCGTGATAATCAACGCAATAAAGATTGTAATCTTGCAAAATTTGATTGATAACATCAATTTGATACCAAAGGTCAGATTAATAAGAAATAATACCAAGGTAATTATGATGAGACGGGTCAAATTCTGAGCTAAAATTAGTGATTAATAGTGAAAAAAATGTTTTAACACAAAATCGTAAGAAATAGTTATCAAAAAAATATTGTGCTTTGAATTCATTCATAAAAAACTTTTTGATTAAAAATAGGTTTGAATTAAATTAATGATTGAATTAAAAAATTATGTTTAAATTGCTGTCCATTTGTTGTTAACCCTTCCAGTGATGGGCAGAATTGATATTACTTTCGGTGATGAGGACGACTTCACCAACTCTTCCTCTTCTTTGGGTTTGTCCTCTGGTTGATCTGATTGTCTACTCTGTATTCTGAGTGGTCGCCAACCGTTGTATTCAATGCGTCTCTCATCCAAACGAAAGTCTTTATTCATTTTATAATCGATTGCATTGTTTTTAGATAAGCCCTGACTTCCCGTCCAGTCATCACTGAATTTCCTCTGATTTCTCCTAGAATTTTGTGCTTCTAATGTCTCAATGATCTGTCTTTGGTTAGGATCTGCTGTTACTAAAACAACATCCTCTTCAGTGGGTTCCCTGACTGGTTCTTTAACAAAGGGTTGGACTACAAATTTTCTTTGACCTCTGAATTTCTTGGCTTTTTCTTCGTTATACTCGGGGTAAGACTTATATCCATAACCAAAATTCGTGTGCTCTGTGCTCTGCTCTGTGGGACTAACTCTATGTCCAAAACTCATACCAGTGCTGACTAATCTCAAACTTTTATCCGTGTCTTCGTTCTGAGGGAAACGCAAGGATTGCATCAAATTTTGATTGTATTGAGGGCTGTCCGGCCTCACAAACTGGTAGCTGACCTGAGACTGACTGACCTCCGGCTCATCCGAACTATATTCAGGTGTTTTCTGTATTTTCATTCCGAATGTGTGTCCATTTGTGCTGATGGGCGCCTCCGGCATATACCCCCTGATTATGTCCGGTACTCTTGAGTTGGTTGCGGGCGAACCCATGTTGTACTGTCGGCTATCCCTCTGTAACTCTGTTTTCTGCCCTTCTTGAGGACTGCCGTCTTCTTTGTTCAGGTGTTTCAAGTAGTCTTTGAGGATCTGTTCCTTTTCATCAGTCTTCTCGTCCAAACCAATCGATTCTTGGTTTTGATTGTCGTTATAATCATTATTATTATTATGATTGTTGTCACTATTGGTCTGTTCATCAAATGTCTGCAACTCTTGTGATGACTGTTCCTGTGCTGGTCTTTCCTTTTGTTCTGTGTTTTCATCAATTGTTTGAATGTTTTGTTGATATTGTTGTGAATTCTGTGACTGTTCTTCAGTTGTCTTCTCCGGTAAATCATTGTTAAGATTGTTATTATTATTATTATCATCGATGTATTGGACACCGAATAACTGATTCGGATTACTTCTGACCAACTTCTTGATGAAGGCATCCCTTCGCAGCTTTTCCCAAAGCATTTTCTGATAGTAGAGCCGCTTGTCTTCCATTAGATCCGGACGTCTGTCGATGTAATCCAAGTTCTGATTGATTGTGTTTTCGTGATATAGTGGTAGACGTCTGACCATAAAGTCTACCGCTGAAGGCTGTACTAGCATTCGCTGCGCTGGGATGGGCTGTCCCAGCATCTGTAGCTCTGGGCTCATATGCGGAAAAGGCATTTGTTGTAGGATTAAGTGTTGAGGCGGTGGCGGAGCGCTAATTATTGGATGGGTCAGCACAGGTAGTGACATTTTCTGCACAATAGGAGGCTCGCCCAACAGGTTCGGTATGTATTTGGGATCGACCGATAAGTGGTTGAGCTCCGGCACAGAACTGGTTGTCGCACATATAACGCCATTCTTTGTGAACACTATCTCCACGGTATTGGACGGGCAGTCAGTGCCTGTGGTGTCAGCCCTACCGGTGCTTAAAACTAATTAAAAGAGAAGCAAAAGATAAACAAAAAAATTAAAAACTCATTAAAAATGTTAATAAAGTCATAAATTAATTGCAAGATATGAATAAATTAAACCAAATTCTGACAGTTTATATGAAAAATAAGCATGCTTCTGAAGTTATCATGCAAGAAAATTATCGCCACAACAATAATATTTAGCACTTCTTTGAACTTTAAATTTGTTATAATTTTTTATTTTATTTTTGGAGTGTTTTTTGTTATTTGTTTTGAAAAAAGGGATTATTTTGTTCGGAGAGAAATTAATCGATTTTCATAAGTAAATAACTATATCGTGACTTCAATTTTAAGTTCAATCATTGAACTGATCTTGATTTATATAAATTATTTGTTTCAGGAATCACCAAGGCAGTACATGAAATATTTTCAATTTTCTTATTCTTGTTACTTATAAAGGTTTTGTTTTGAGATGTTAATTCACCATGCTGATATTGGTTGATTTTATTACAAATTTAGATTTTAAATTGGCAAGGTACTCCTTGTGTATTAATAAAATCCAGCCAATACATAACAAATCAACCATGTTCACTTTAATTAAAACTTTCAACTTAATGCTTGAATTCGGAATAGATTATTAAATAGAATTGATCTTGATTCAATTGAACACCTTGGTGATTTACAAAAAAAGAAGAATAAAATTTAAAATAAATGTTTTGAATTTAAATTGAATTTAGATATCATCCAAAAAAAGTGTCGTAATATTAGATAAAACTAATCATAAATATAGTAATCAAACATTAATTGCAATAATATTTCAATAAATAAATTTCAATCAAAAACTATTAAATAATTTTATGAATTATTTATCGATATTTCAGTCAATCATTTGTTTGGTGAACAGACGAGTCGTGCAGTAATTTTTTGGAATTTCCCACTTATTATTCGGCGCTTTTCATGTGAATTTCAGCATGGTAAGATGCTGAAATTGTTTTATTTTTTTATCTAGTTTATTTTATCTGATAAAAATTGATTGGAAACTCGATTTTTAGCAAAATGTAATCCGAGTTAATTTGAAAAATATGCGAAGCATTAAGTAATTTGAGACAATTTATTGTGACTATTGATCCTGGGTCAGATATTGAGTTAAATCAAGATGAGAATCAATACTAAATCAATTATTGGAGATTATTTTTAACAAAACTAATCAGGAGCAATTGTTTGTTAATTGGCAACAGGGATGGGCAACACAAATGTCAGGATGCTCGAGATGGTATCATGGAAAGTTTCATGTTTTGAACTTATTATTTCATTGTTCCAATAAGCTTAGTTACATGATGCATCAAATTGACGACATATACTATTTACCCCCTTCTGCCCATCCCTGCCGCGACAATAAGCACTTAATTGGCAATCAAGTTATCAATTAATGGTTAGTTCCGTCAACTTTATTCAGATTTATAAAGAATTAAATGAGCTTATTCAATTATGCTCTTATTATACTTGCTCATAAAAATAATACCCATTATTATTTTAAAACCGATTTATTATAATTAAGCATTTTTTTCACTCAATAGTTATTCACGACTTCTAACAAATGTTTTAATTTAATTAATATTTTTTTTATCTAAATTCCTGAATGAATGAGAGAATGGGAGAGGAAAGGGGTTCACAATTATTCTGTGCTCGACTTGTAATCTCCTCAAAGAAGATTTGAATATTAAAAATGACATTTTTAATGAGTCTAACGAATTGATTTTGAATTCATGAAATATTTTGTTATTTTTTGTTTTGTTTCACATTTTTTTGTTACTTATTTTTTCGGTAGATTTTTGAGATTATTTTTTATTAGTGTTTCTCATCTCTAATCTTGCAATTGATTATTCAAAACACAAGTCATTGCATTTTAGGAGCAAACCATTTGAACTGAAAACCAATTCAAAAATAAATATCAAGAAATGGTTAAAAAAAAGTCTTGGATTGAATTCTTCTCTTTTCTGTAGAAAATTAATTGACTTTAGATTCTTGTGATTTGTATAACAAGTCTTAAGACGTTTAATAAGAGATCAGTTGATTAGAGGAAGAGCTCTAAAAAAGAGCACAAAAATTAGATTTATTTTTCTTTGGCTTTGAATTAGAAATGCTTTTCAAATAAATATCATTTATTTTGATTCACTATTCTGTGCTATTCTGGATTGTAGGTAATTTATCAAGGTTATTTTGACATGCTATTTCAATAGTTTATCAGGGTTGATTTATTTTTAATTTTATAACGTAGTTGAATTCTTAATTTTATTTGAGCAAAATTAGTGCTGGTTAATTATGAAAATAAGCTAGTAGCATCTAGGGCGGAAACAACCATTCAAATATTTACAATCGATCAATATAATTTGGCCTAAAACCAAGCAAATTAATCTGGGTGACTTGCTGATCTTCAAAAATATTAATTTGATTTATTATTCATAGAAAATATTCACACAAAAAAATTATCATCCATTACATCATTACATAAAGATATGTGGGTTAGCCCTCATTCTGACCCAAACATTCAGATCAATAAATAATTTCTGGCAATTCATCCATTCGTTCGTTCGGTTAAAGAATTTTTTATTGCATTTATTTCTTTCGGTGTTTAATAATAATAAGACTTCAGATAAAAGAAGAAACGAATTAACAAAAAATTTTAATCTCAAGAGAAAAATGAGTTATTTTTTTGTGAAAAAAATCAAAAATTATTATAAGTTATAAACATTTGAATATTACTTCTATTTAGTATCAAAATAAAAGTATACTTTTTATTCCTGCTCTCTCTCTCTCTCTCTCTCTCTCTCTCTCTCTCTCTGATTCTGACCACTCCTTCCCAACTAATTCATGAAAATCTTCAGCAAATTTATTGATCAATCATTCGTTGATTTATTTTTTTGCCTCGAATCCATCAAAACATTACTTTTCTGGTCATTTGAAACATTAATTTTACGTTAAAATCAAAGTTTTATTTGAAATTAATAACAAGAAAAACGCTTTAAGTTTACCCCGAAGTTTAACCCTGTTGTGAATGTGAACCTAAATCCTATTGAATTGAAGAAAAGCTATTTTGCGCTCTATTTTGAAAAATAAAATCAATTTCTGACTTTTTGTTTGAGTCAATGGAAAATTAAACACATTTTTGTCGACTAAACAGATGTTGTCTTGAATTTTAAAATAGGATTTTAATGATTTTCTCCTCAAATTGGAAGATATTTTTCATTGAAACAAATATTAATTGAAATTTTGGTGCTTTTCATCCAAAATTCCAGTGAATTATTGCTTCAAATCTTTTCCTGAATTACATCTAATTTTTCACCTGAAATGAATGAAAGAGATTTTCAGCAAAAATGTCAAAAATTTTAGTTCAAATTTAGCGAAAAATATAACGAAATTTCTTGGATTACATTCCAATAGATTAACGAAATTTGAAATATTTTTGTTTTGGTTTTTATCATTCAATTAATGAACTCGACTAAAATGAAGAAAAACTATCTATTCATTTGAATATATCTCCAATCAATTCGATTATCAACTGTGCCATTAAATTGATCATGGCAACAACAAGATAAATTTCAACTTTTCTTCTCCGTCAACATTAATTAGATTATAGTTTTAATAACAATCGTATGAAACAATCTGTCATTCATTCAGTGGTTTGTTTGTTTCAAATTCAAATTTCATCGATGCACTGATCTTGCAATTAATTGATTAGTTATGTTCGGGTGAATTGAAAATATTAGATACCAGTCCTTATCGAAACTCAATCTAATCATCTATTAATTGGTGATTATTTTGCTTGTTTTCTAGTTTAAGGAATTCGTATCAGTGAACTTGGTCAATTCCTGTCCAGATAATAAGATAAAGAAACGCATAGAGCAGAATGCCTCACAGAAGGCTGAGCACCTCTTCCTAAATAAGCCTTTTTATTGAGCTCAGAGCCAAATAGTTTGGGGAAAAAATATTTTCAACTTTTGAATAATAATTGGAATCTTTTTTCTTATTAATAATTAATTCAGACTTTTGTTGACTTCTATTTAAAATACTTTTCAGACTATATATCAGTTGCGATAAATTGGCGAAAATTACTGATGATATGAATATAAAGTAATATAATCTTGAGGAAATGCTCAGAGAAACCCTCTCCTGGCTTTTAAATCCATGATAAGTAATGTAAAGTAATGCTATAAAAACTAAAGGCTTGAAAACTCAATAATGAATTTGAATTCAAATAACAAATAGAAAAATATAAATTCATCTCTAGTTTGAGGCAATTTTCGAGAGAGAGAGAGAGAGAGAGAGAGAGAGAGAGAGAGAGAGAGAGAGAGAGAGA
>JAQFXL010001395.1:0-12266 GCA_034693445.1 Edwardzetes edwardsi | reverse complement strand
CCTAACCTAGGTTAGAATAGTTAAAGATATGACAAATATTCTTATTTTATTGATTTTCAACTTTTATTTTATTGTTGAAAAGTTTTTTCGTTCAAAATAAGCGGGTGATTTCAAATGGGAATTATGACCAAGGGAACTGAACCCAAATTTAGAATGAAATTCACACAAATGAAGCCAAATGTAAATAATGATAAAACTTTTTTTTATGGATAATTTCAAAACATTTTATTTAATTAATTTTGGTATTCAATTATAAGTTTAAGTATAAATAAAGATTTGCCCGAAAAATAGAAACAAATTAGTATCAAGATGATAGTATCATATTATTGGTAAGCATTCAAAAAATTATTCGTTAAATAAGTTTTAATTTGAAATCATTTAAATAGCGATTTATTTAGTTTTTAATTTTTTTTTTGAGAATTAACCGAATTTATCCCCAAAGGGATTACGAAAGTTTGAACTCCGGGTACTTTTCTTGAATCGAAAGCCCTCCTCTTCAACGAAACAATTTTCAAAGACTTTGATGATGATATCGAGAGTGATTCCATTATTTTCCGCAAATTTATCAAGACCTAGTTCATTGAATAGATTATATGGATATAGTTTTATAGCATAGAAATTTTATGATTCAAATTGAAATCAGAGCTAATCATGATATGATCAAGTTGATATATAAGGCTCACAAAATGCATCTAAATTAGACCAAACTTTTTTTTGACCTAACATTATATTTAAAGATGTTGACAAGGAGATTTTCAGGTAAAAATCTGATCTTCATCATTTGATTTGATGCGATATAGCCCATAAATTATAGCCAATTCGAGCGAAGTCAAATACTTTACTTTAACTTAGAAAGTTGAGAACTCGAGCGTTCGAGCCAAGTTGAAACTTTGAAAATCAATGAATGAATGAAAGTACCTGCGCAGAGCGCTCGCGTCTGTGTTGCTATGCATTCCTTGACAACAAAGTTTAAGTATTGTTCGAACCAAGTATTCTAATTTTAAATACTTTCAAAGTTTGGTGAAAATCCAAACTTTGAAAGTTAAGTTAAAGTGTAGTTCGAGCCAAAATACTTACTAAGTAAGTTAAGTATTTCACTTCGCTCGAATTAGGTATTAGAGTTTTCACGACACTAAAGTGCTAAGGCTTTCCATAAAAGTGATATTTTGGGGTTTAAATCACTGGACATCTTTGACTGACAATTACTAATATTGATAGCAAGTCGGCAATGAGTAGAACGTGGTTTGAATTGAACTTAAGTTGACTTCAATTTGACAGTGAGGTGTTTTATAAAGAGGAACCTGGTAGGAAAAATGACCTATTTGTTTCTTGGCAATACTTTTATGGAAAGCCTTAGCGCTTTAGTGGTCCAGAACATTATTGAATAGCCAGATAACTTACCTCCAACCTCTTCCACTCTTTTACCGAAATCAATGCACTCACGCTTTGTGTGAAAACATAATATGAATGGAAAGAAGAGTAACACACAAACCAATGCCACAGAAGAGTACATCTCTCGCTGGTGAACACAACAAGCAATTCGTATTCAATTTATGTCTTTTTATTTATATATCAATTTTTTGTGTCTCACAATTGAAGAGAGGTTTGAATTCGACTACAAATCATAACAAACAGTAAAGACGTGGACAGAATCTGATGTCTTATAGGTTCTGCGCTACAAACCAAGTTAATTTTCTGCATATTTCAGTGAATCCCCAAGGACACTTAATAATTCAAAACAAATTAATACTTTCACTTATTGACAAATTACGAAACTCTGAATGAGAAAGATATTAATAAATTAAACATCGACTCATTGATTAAAGTGGCTTTAAAAGCATCCTGCTAATTATCCAGTTGATTTTTGATGAAAATATTTAATGATTTTCAATTGCTTTTAGTGAAAAAAGGAAAGAATAAGTTAACTTTCAATTGAGTTGGAAAAATTGGAGAGAATCCCCTTGATAGTTCATTGATCGCCAAAGCAATCTAAAGGCCGATTCATTAAAAGTCTTTAAACTTTAGTTTGATTTAAATTTGTAAAATTTTAGTCGATTTATGCCTTACATTAATAAACAAAACTTATCACGAAATATGAAAATTTTCAAATGCTTCTTGATGGTTATACATTGTATTGTATTGATAGTACCCTTTTTATCGGCGTATAAATGCGCGCATTATCTGAAGAAAAAAGGGATTTTTCAAAAATTAAGGGTACAGACTATCTGGAAAAATTAGTGCACTGGAGTCCCATTATGGTGAACACCTATATGATGAATTTTTCTTTATAATCAACAATTTCTAGATTCCAAATCCACTTCATTAGACATTAATGTTAAAAATGTTCCCTTATAGTCAATATTTATTTCCTCTATAATGAGCGCTATGTTTAGACCACTCTAATAGAAAACTGTATTAAAACTACTCCGTTATAATCAACAATAAATTTTAAAAAACTGTAAACAAAATTTTTCCATTATTTAAAACGTGATATAAATATATTTTTCAATTGCTTACAAAAAAAATTGATAAAATATCTGTTAATGAAAGACAAATAAGAAGTTTAAATATTTAAATATAAAATTATTTTATTTGAATATGTCTTTAATACAATTATTTTTTATGAACATTCTTCTATAATGAACGATAGTTTTTCATTTATAATTCTCATTTGATCTTGATCAATATTTTTTGCCTTAATGTTATCATTCTTTTTCTATATTTATTTAGGTATATTCGAATAGATACAATTCATATTAATATTAAGACTATTCATGAATTGAATGAATTTTTTGTCATTTCTTTTGAATAATAGTTTAAAACAAACGAATGTTTTTTTGAAATAAAACAACTTTTAGTTTAACCCTCTGTGTGTACGGAGAAAAACTCACGCTTTGTGTATTGTGGCCGAGTAATTGGACAGCACTAAAGAGAAGGTTTCAAAACACTCTCTACATTCAATGCGCATAACATGTGCGCAGGTGTTCTGAATATTTTATGTGCAAAAGCTCCAAGCATTGCTTTTGAGCAGACGTTATTTTGAAAAGCAATGAATTGCTTGTGTGATTTGTGGCCAAATGATCGGCAAATCATTAATTTTATTTCAATTAGTTATTTAATTTCAATTAACTCTTGGTTCCATTTGTTGCAAAGTCATATTTAAGGGATTGTTAAAATATTTTTCAAATAACTTCTACATATAATTTTAATTGAGGTGCTTTTGACCCATTTTTCTTCCACAGTGCGCACTGAAGGTTAAGTTCTTGTCTTTATTTCCATTTATATTTTGCAAAAAAAGCCACAATTTATTGTCAAAAATGAAATATTCTCTAATAATTGGGATAAATATAAGTAAAGTAGAATCGATATTTCAAAAACAAACATTTTTTTATGATTATTAACTATTATTTGTCTTAATTTTCAACGAAAACAGTCAGTAATTTTAAAGTTTCCATAAACTTGAAATAAGCTTGGTGAAAATGACTCAAAATACTTCAAAAAGGTCTTTCGCAGATTCTTTGCGAATGAGAAATACATTCAATAATTTCATAATCAATAACATCGAAGAAAGTGAAGGAATTGAAAAGGTTGAAAAATTTATGACCAAGTATTATATTGCGTTTTCACCAACTTTTGAAGACTATAAAATGTGTCATACACCAAAGTACAGGGTCATTACATCAGCGCTCATGAAGAGCACACTTTTATTAACTGCCCTGCGATTTGGTATTTCTGCCATTTTAAATAAGCCCTGGGTCACATCCATTATGTCAGATTCCAATTACCTTTTGGGCAACGAAAGACTCTTCTCAACAATGCTGAGCGGCGCCGCGTTTTCCATGTTTTTCATTTCAATAGTGATTTTCACCAAAGAATATAACCATTCAATAGATGTCTTCAGTTTCCTCAATGAAATCAAAAAACATCGAAACAAATATCCATTGAGTGCTAAATATATGAGAAAATTTGGGATTTACTCAAATCTAATGACCAAATACTTTCTAAATCAACCTTTTTATTCGCTATCGATTTTGACGGCAATGGTTATGATCTGTCCCACAATTATCGCGTATTTAGACTCAAATATGAGTTTTAGTTTGATTTGTATTATATTCTGGAATATAATTACCATAATCTTTAACATAAACTTCTTCGGCATAACTGCTGGTGGTTTTGGGACATGGGTTTTGACTTCACTGTATCTTAAGTATCAGTTCATTGAAGTAAACGAACAAATCGAGGAAAGCCTCAAAAATCGGAACATTCCGCTCCTAAAAGATGCAATAGTCAAACATGACTTCGTCACCAAACAAACCCTCAAATTAAACAATTTATTTAAATATATTCTATTTATTCTTCATTATATATCGACCCCTTCGGCCAATATATTGCTGTATTTAACGCACTCCAAAGATTCTAATGTGTGGGTGAAGTACTGGGCCGTTTTCGCTTTCATAATCATTGCAGGAATTATATTCGCAATCAACTTATTCTGTGCTCTTTTCTCCAAACCGGCGCACAGTTCAGCAGGAATACTATACTCATTCTATATTAAAACCAATCTATCTACCAGGGACAGAATTAAACTCATGAATTTCATTGAGAGACTGTCCGGTCCCAACATTGGCTTTTATTGTCTCGATTTGTTTCCTATGAATAATTACGAGTTCTTTCAATATGTAATGCATTGCACGTCATATTATATTCTGTTCCTATCAATATTAAATCAATATAAGCAAACCTAGATTAAAATCCTACGATAAGACTCGAGATAAACATTTATAATACTTTTGAATTTAAAATTAAACATTTTTCATATTTTTTTGTTTCATATTTCATATTAATTAAAACTTTTATAGTAATTAAAAATCATTATCTGATGTAAAAGTTTTATTGAAAATTAAATATTTATTTATAGTTAAAATTAGTTTAAATTAAGAGGTAATTAAAAATTTTGTTTCAACTCTTATGTAAGTCATTGAATGATAATAACATTAAATTAGTTGAAAGTGAGACATGTTTTGCAAAAATAAAAGCTTAAAAAACATTGTTTGAGATAATTATGAAAACAAAAGGAAAGGATATGAAAATACTTGTTATGAAAGAGGGGCTCAATATTCTGTTCTCATGGGAAACACCGCTTTCTTTTTATTGAAGACTATTTTAATAATCAAATCATTCAAATCGCATAAATCTTTTGAGACTTTGAAATGGATTTTATTATTCAGTTTTTCTTTTAATAGTTGAAAACTTCTCAGACATGAAATGTTTACGGAATTGATTTGAATTAAAGCAAAAAATGATTTATCAGTTCTAAAAACATGAGATTTCAAAAAATTGAAATAACATTTACAGAAAGAATTAATGTCACGAATTCTACAAACATTTCATTAAAATTCATGGAAATCGATGGTTGAGTTCAGAAAACGGAAACGATTCGAGAGAGAGAGAGAGAGAGAGAGAGAGAGAGAGAGAGAGAGAGACTTCTGTTACTAACAATATATTTATTAGAAATTTATTAATGAAGGTTTAAAAATAAGTTAATATTGCAAATAGCAATAGGAGATTATCCAGACAAATATCGATTGAGATGTAAAATGAACTGGATTTCAACTGACAGAAGCAATGACTTTATAATTCAAATTAATTTATTAATAAATTTTTAGTTTTATTAAAAGAGAAACTATTTTTGTTTATTCAGAAATTGATTTAATATTAGAGAAAAATTGACATCAATTCTAAAAAAGTTTATTGAGTCAAATGAAGTGATATTTTTTATCTCATTTTTGTTTGTTTTTCTTTCAAATTAGTGAAGAATTAATTTCTTTAATTATAAGAATTATTCGTTTAAAACAAACGATAATTAAATGGTTGCGAAAACATAGAGAATAGTTAATTGATTTATAATCCAGTAATTTTATCAATTTTCAAATTGACTCAATTAAATAGTTTCCTATTTATAATCATCAAAACACTTATTGATAACTCTTAAATGGATTTCCTATCAATTGGTTGCTTTTTGAACAATCATTTACTGAAAAATCAATAAAACCTTTATATTAATGATAAAAAATTGATGGGAATGTGAATCAAAATACCAGAACATAATTAGTTCTTACCTCCGGACCAATCAATTGATGTTTGAAATGATAATTTAATCGAAGCCTAGAAGAGGTTGAGAGAAACAAAATGTAATTTTCAGTTATAAAATATCCGCATTTTTATGAACTAATCTAATGATTGATTCATTTTTAGTGATTCAAAATAACGCTTAAAATTATATTTGAATTTGTTTTTATTGTATCGTAAAAAGTATTAATTGAAATGTGATTATAATATAAGACTGCAGTAAAGTCTGATATATTGGAAAATAATTATACGATTTCAGACATTTCGACACTTGAGTCGAGAGAACAGACCCAACAATACATTTAATCGCATTTATTTTAATAGCTTTTCTTATTATGTATTCAATAAAATGTATTTCATATCAATTTTGAGTAACATTTGAATACTTAATTAGAACCTGCAATCATCTAAAACTCTTTCATCATTTTGATTGAAGTTTACTTAACCCAACTCAACATATTTCGTAATAAATGCACTCTATAGTCTCCAAGGGAATTCAAGCCAATTTCTACGAGGACAAGTAAAAATAGCTTCGAATCATCAAAGTCGATTAACTATCGATAATTGTAGTTGCTAGAAACAGTTACCGAATCTTTTTCGTTGTAAAATATTAATATGCCCTGGACATACACTAGACTTGAGAAATCTGTTATTTCCGTTAAATTCTATTACAAGAGCAAAGCATACCTAGATTATGCCCTTTACAGATTCAGTTTCTGAAGGCATCAAAGCTTTCAGAACTGTATAAGAAATTATCATTGCTTTGAATTAAATATGAGCCTGATGCAATTCTGTGAAACCATTTAACATGATAGGTTTTAATTTTGTTAAATTTTGTTTTTGTTAAGGAAGGACTAATTCTGATACCTTTCTTAATTGCATTTTTTCTGTTCCTCTTGAAGACATTTTTAGTTTTTTTATTTAGAAATCACGGAAATGAGTTGATATCAACGCCTCCAATAAAATCTCTATTCTTCGCAATAAATGTTAATTCAAATTAAAATCAGTGGAAATGGTTTTTGCAATCATTAGTGTTGTAAGCAATTCCTAAATAGTTTTTTCCTCATTTCTATGAATAGAAAGAAATTGAAATCAAATTCGAGTCAACACTTGTGATAACACTTTGGATACCATTCAGCGAACTCTCATTTCTTATAAATAATGTTTTAGTTTTGGGCCAAAAACTGTATTAATATTCTCGACGACTCTCACCGACCGATCAAAGAGTGTTTTATAATCTTTTATTACTTTTTCGTTATTTCGGTTATGTATTAATCAGTTCTCAAATATAACACTCGTTTATCAACTGTTAATAGATTAGGTTTTCACTTAAAATTCTAAGCAAATGATCATATCTTCGACTCAAATGGACTCCAAATTTATTGCTTAAAGTTAACTGTTTTTAAATTTCGTTCGCAATTATATTTCAAATATGACTAAAATAAAATTTCATTTCTTTAATAGAGAATTAAATTCATTAAGAATTCAAAATTGTTTCGAAAGAGTCAGACGTTTTTCAAAAAAGGTTATAACAAAAACTTTGACAAAATATATTCAAAACATAAATTATGATAACTTTGTTGTGAAGTTAACTTATCTAATGTTTTGTTGATTTTAAACCGACTAAAACTCATTAAAATTTAAGTTTGAATTAATTAAATCTAATCGATTTAATCGGCCCTAAATTGAATAATCTAGTTCAATGAAAATTATAGCATACAATGAGTTAGAAATGATACAAATTTTCAATTAAATCAGTAATGAAGTGATTTTGACTCTAATGACAAAATTAGGTACAAATGGAGACCAGAAAAGATTACTTTAGTTATCGATTCCAAAAACCTATTAATTGAAAGAAAAGGTTTTCAATTCAAGTGTTGAGAAAATTGACTCAAATCTAAGTAATAATTCTGTAATTGAAGACAAAATCAGCGATTTAAAAGATTTGATGATCTCAATGATATGCAGGATCTTTTTATTGAAAACTGCAGCTAAATAACAAGTTTTATAAAAAATAACATTCTAGGTTATATGAACATGATAAAAATCAAGGATAATGGTTTCAGATAAAACGATTTTTTCTGTGACTCCCCCTTCCCTTGCTGATTCAATAGATTCTTGAAGACAATGGAAATGGATATCAAACTGAACATTAATTTACAATAAAAGCTGAAATTTATTCAATTTATAGACTTATTTGATTACAATATGCAGTCATTTGAGTTGAAAAATTGAAATCTAAAAATCGTGAACTCAGTGTTTAACTCAACTTTTAATTAGAATATGCCTTAAATTGAATACAAATTTGTTTATTACTTTAATATAAAAATTATAAATATTTAAATATCTATCTCTTTATTATTTATAGAATTTTTGTTTCCCATCAGATAGTAATTTAATGAAAATTTGTTTAAAATTAAACTTTTATTTTGTTCTTTCAATTTGTGAAAGTTATTACTTATTTTGTATATGAATTCAAGTCATTTACTAATTGATTGCTTGTTATTTATATATTATTTATAACTAATTTATTTCAAACTGAAAGTTCATTTCTTAATGTTTTAGTCAAAATTGTGAACAAAACGTTAATTTATTCAAAATATTTTACAATTAATAACAAAAATAACTAATTTATTTCATAACTTTGAGTAATTAAACCTAAATGGATACTAATTGAAAATGTATCAATGCAATGTTAAGGGATGACTTGTGTGACATAATTCATGTGTTTATCGTCTAAATTATATTTAATAACAGCTGGCAATAGTCGAGGTTGTTTTGAAATACGGTGTTTGGATTTAATCAAATGAGACTATCGTTGAAATGTGAGAGGAATTCACAAAATTTTAAACTAAACCGAACTTAATTTGTTTCGATAAAAGTTATGTTGACATAAAAGTCTGAATTTAATAAATGAGCAAGATAAAGGTTAAATAAGATTAATGTGATATTAATTGCGAATAATCGGTCAAAAACTTTGGAAATAAAAAATAACTTTCTATCCAAAGGCCATCATTTGAAGAGTTCGCGAAACTCAACCATCAGATTCTGTTAAAAGAGTTTCCTTAAAATACTTGAGATAACCCTATGACTAATTGACAAAATCGGCTTATATTTCCAGATAAAAAACATCTTGCTAATCTGTACTTATTTTGTTTCATTAAAAATTAAAACTCAAATCAAACTAGCCATAAAGAAATTTATGTAAAACAAATTGAATATTAACCCGGGCAAATTAAACCACAAACTTTTATCGAGTGTTTAAATAAGTGGATAGTTTTGATTTGAGTTTTTATAAATACCTTTTTATTGATCCTATAATCATATAATTAGTTCATTTGTTGATAATTATTGCTTTTCTCAGACTATTAATCGATTTTGAGATCCTCTGCGATAAGAAATGCTTTAATTATAAGTTTAGTTAAGTTCTGATTTAAATTTCAATAAATGCTTTTGATTTGCAATTTGTAAACTAGGAAGAAATACAACTGCAATCAATGACAGTTTGTCAAACAATAAAATCATTGGCTTGATTAAGATCGAATACATATATAACTAGATCAAATAAGCATTATCTCAAACAATAAGTGCTTTGAGTATTCTAAACAATTTTAATTATCTACCAAGTTTGAGGTATAGTGTAAATTCTACACCTTTAAAGTTGAGAGTGTATTAGTTTCCTGGTATGAAACCATTGGATGCCTCTCCCCTTACAATTAACATTAAAAGCGAGGGTAAACTAACATAAAAACATTAAAAATGTATAAAAATAAACACTTATTTGTTGACCACTTTGCTAATGGCGTGAAAAGGGCTGATGAGCTCATTTGCCAGATTCCGGCTAAATTGACCTCATTTACGATCGTTTGAATCAAAACACTTTGAAGTTTTTGAATATATCTCAAAATCAATTCAAATAATAATTTTGGTGCAAATAATCATTAAATTTTTGTTTCGCTTCACTTTTCATTCTTAGAACATCTGAACTTAATTTCAGTGTTTTGTTTCTTTTCAGATAAGATAAGAATAACTTTATTACTAATACTTGATTACAGAAATAAAGTGACGAAAAAGAATAAATTATTGCATTCAAAAACCATTTTTGTCTTATATATGACTCGAAAAGGTATTAATTATATCCTCTGAGAGTTGAAAATTGTATTCATTAAGAAATTATTTAAAGTCATCTAATTTTAAGCATTTAATTGATATCATATTCAGTTCATATTTTATTATAATTTGGGAATAATTGGCGATTCATACGAAAAAATAAGAGTTAAATAGGAGGCAGAGCTCTTCACAGTGAACTTGAAATCAACACTTCTTTCGTAAGGACAGAAGAAAAGTTCATTCATCCAGATAAATTTATTGTTTTAAATATGAGAGTTTTATTCAATTTTCAGATCCTTTCTTGACTGTAATTATTGCTAATTAAAATTCAACAGTTTTTCCTCTGAACTAACAATTTATTGCTCTTTTGAGTCTATAACTACTGGTTTTGTTGGACTACTTTTGCATTTAATTCAAAACCTCTTCTTTTTGTTTTGTTAAAGAATTCAAATGCTTATCATTGATCCCAAACGTGTCGAACCCTTTCCATACTTAAAATATCAATTCATATAATATATATAATAATATTTAAGATCTGAAGGCTTTAAACTTAAAATCATAAGTTAGTGACGAATAAATTAATAATAACTGAGACTATAATAACTTTTAATGGATTCAAAATATTATTTTCATTTTTATCTTTCAGTTTTAAACAATATATTAAATTATAACTCGAGTTAAAGGCGTTTCAAAAATAATCAAATTAATCGGAGAATAGATTAACTGTGAAATCGATACAACTGTTTAAATGCAGAAAAATAAAAGTTTAGTTTAAGTTATTTAAGTTTTGAAGTTATTTTTAAGGTCAATGTGAATAATTGCTTGGTATTTAGTTGCTATTTTGATTGGTCTTTCATTTTATGGAATAATTGATAAATAAAATCAGTTGGCAATCAATGAATAAATAATAAACTGGATCATTTTGTAGAGGGAGAAAACTTGATTTCTTGGGTATAGAATTGCGTTGAAACTCTTGAAACCCATTTTCTTCAATTTTAACCCAAAAATAACTTTTATTCAACTAATCGGCGAATAAAAAGACTAAAACATCTAATCTCTAATCACTTGGATCTGAAATCTCTTGAAAGATGAGAAAATTATTTTTCATCTTTTCTTCTTTTTATTCATTTATAAGTGCTTTGAGAGGAATTCCTACGAAACTGGAAATCTTTTTCTGAATCAACAAAAAATATCTCGTATTTCGAAGAAAATTGATTAAGAATTTGATCTAAATATTCAATTTTCATTAGAGATAAGCAAATCAAACCCTTTTATTTAACCTGGATATTAATTAATTTTGAAACGCCATTATATCTCTGACGAAGAAAAAAAAGTAATTTTGGTTTTAAAGTGAAATTCAATTCTTTGATTAATTTCTGCTCCACTTCTGATAAAATTTGATTTTATTAACTTTTAAGAGAAAGCATTTCTAACCAATACTTCACTTCATTTACTTTGGTTTTAAATTTTGTGAAAAATAAAATCCTTATGTTTAGTGTATTTTGTATGCAATGAATTGGAAAAAAGTAAGAAAACTATGTTTGACCATGTTTGAATTTTAATTGCAATTGATTTTTGGATTTTGTTTGATTTTTCCAATAATTACAGTAATTTATCAAAAAAATTCTCTAATAACTCAAAATTGTTTGTCTTTTTGGCAAAATTTCGGTAAAATGATTGCTTCGATTCAGTCAATCAGATAATAATTGTCACGAAATATGATTTAATGCTGAAAAATGTGTTTTCAAATTCAAAGATCACGATTAGGTATTGAATTAATTTCTGAGTTGTAATACTTGCGTCAATTCTTCCACTTTTTCATTACTTTATCAATAAACTCATGTTTTTTTCTTCGGGTTTAAACCCATTTCTATTGAACATTAGCTCAAAATTATTATGATTTCAATTGATTGCCAATAGTTATGAATTGAAACCATAGGACCGAATAGTTATGAAAGATTATTTAACATTATTTCGAAATCTATTCTTGTTAAGCTGTCAATCAAATGACTTTCATGTCGTCTCTG
>JAQFXL010001394.1:0-12267 GCA_034693445.1 Edwardzetes edwardsi | reverse complement strand
AATCAACTCTAAATCCCCAGAAACAGGACTTAACCTCCCGTGCGTACTGTAGACGAAAAATCGGCCAAAAGCACTTTAAACTTCAATTTAAAATTTACTGTAGAAGTTACTTAAAAATATTTTAGCAATGCCTCAAATATGACTTTGACAACAAATGAAACCAAGAATAATTGAGATGAGATTGCTAACTATAATTGAATCAATGATTTGCCGATTATTTGGCCACAACTCACACAAACAAATGCTTTTCAGTGCTTTTCAAAAATAACGTCTGCTTTACAACAATGCTCGAAGCCTTTGCACACTAAATATTAAAAACGCCCAAGCAAACATTAATTGCATTGCATATAACATTAGAGAGTGTTTTGAAACATTTCCTGCAGTGCTGGCCTATTAATCGGCCACGAGTAACAAACTCGTAAGTTTTTCACGGTACAGGCCAAGGGTTAAACTGAATTAAACTAAATTGATCTCAAATTACAGAATTAAATTCATCCAATCTGTATTCCAATGATGTCTAATAGCTTGCTGATCCCTAGTTAAAAATATTTGGTATAATTTCAAAATATTAATTAACATAACATTGAAAGCTCTTTAATCATAATTTTTAAAAATGTTTGTTTTGAGGAAAACTAATGACACGTAAAATAATTTTTTTATTCAAGTTTTATATTCTTTAAAATTGTATGAAATATGTATTTTTCTGAACCATTTATTTTAAATGAGAGCAAAAGAGAAAGAATGCCTTCCCTTTCGATGCAATGAAAGCAAAGCCTCAACTATTTTACGGATGATTACATCGTGAAATAATATGCTGTCCGAACGCAACGTTTTATGACTCTCTCAACAAGTCTTGAATTCAATTAAGAATTGGATAATAAGAAAGAAATTAATTAATTGTCTGAAAACAACAATTAATAATAACATAAAGTTTTTTAGTTATTGCGAAACCGAAAACTTGTTGAATGTATACAAAACTAGTACTCCGACCGAAACAAGTATTTGGTTCCTCTGTTTGTGAGAACTTTCATCAAAGGGTTGCTTTTCGTTGCCTTTCGTGCAAAGCTCTAGATTAGAAAAAGAGAAAAATTTGATCTTGTTTGAAGCAATCTTACAAAACCTGATCAATAAATTAATTATTACCTATCGTTAAAAAATGTTTTAAGACTTATTGAGGATATTATTTATTAATCAATTTTACTTCAATTCAAAAGTAAATAAAATAAATTAATGGAAACGAAATCATTTTGTTTTATTCATTTCATTAGACTCTCGTCTGTCTGAACGGTATTTACAGCGAAGGACTGTTAAATGATGTGCACATAGAATGTAACAGCAATGATATACTGGTCACATTAAGTGCACCCAATTCTTTCAATGGAATGATATACCCAAAAGGATTATCAAAGAACTCATCATGTATGGTTGAGTACAGATCGGCAGCTAATATCAGTTATAAGTTGCCGTTGCGTTCCTGCAATACTATGAGCACTGATGTGGTAAGTCTTCATATTCAACATATGTCTCGATCTTTACAACTGATTAGAATACATTCCGGTAATAAATAATAAGCATGCTCATTATTAACGTCAAGTCTAGAATTTTTCAACAACAACGATATATAGTTCAAAAGTATATTTAGTTTTTAAGCAATTCTTTCCTCTGTAGGGTTGGCAAATTTAGTTGAATCTTGATTGGTTTTGCTTAGTTTATGTGAATTCCGTTAAAATTGTGAATCCAGTTATCAATAGTTATCGAAAAATAAATCAGTTAATTGGCTGCAAATTTGAGGAATTGAACTTTGCTGTCATGTTTAGAGACCAGGGAAAGTTGATAGTAAAAGTCTCATTACTATGCTATTTGAGAGATCGACCGATTGAGCAAACCATGACATATTAAAACAATTAGTATGAATTCTTTTTTCAATTATCAAGTATAGCCAAGATGGTCTGCAAACCAGTTTGGATTTTAAGTATAAAATTTTGGAAACTCTTATACTTTTATGACTCTTCAGATCCCCATTAGAGAAAGTTTGAGGAGTTTTAAGCCCAAACTCAGCCATACCCTTATGAAAGAGTCATAGCATGCAATGTTAAAGCCTACTAAAGCGCTGTAAAAGTTTTATTGTCAATCAAATGCTATTTTATAAGTTTGTTTTCTCCAGTAATTTATTTAAATACAAATTTTGGCTCTTATTACAGGAGGACGGAGTCGAGTACTTTAATACTGTTGTAGTACAGCCTCACCGACGACTCGTAACTAATCAAGGAAGGGGTTATCATATAAGATGCAGATATCAAACTAGAGAAAAAAGAATATCTAATGGATTTAATGTCAGGTAAATTAAAATTTTTCCTTACTTTCAAAGCAATTATTATTTCAGTGTTTAATTCATTACAATTCGCCATAACTTATAAATCATTTAAATGTTTGATTTCAAAATCTTTTTCGACTCTAACTTATAATTTTGCCAAGATACAAACATGCGCTTTTATTTGGCTGAGCACTGCATAATAATCATTAAATATAAAGCCTAAAAAACACAACTATAACTGTGGGTAAAGTCAACCAAACGCTTTGAATATAATGGATTTCCCATGAATAACAATTCCAAGTACTAATGGTTTCTGTTTTTCTTTGACTCATGTCTTAAATGTTGATATTCTAGTGATGTGTGTTTTCTAAGACCTGAGCCGTCGGTTCAATAGACCATTAGATCAATGACTTTATGTTTTTCTATTATAACAAAACTATAGCTCAATATTTCAAAAGTTTCGTTTCAACGAAAGTAATAAATATTTGAAAAAATATATATTTAATCGAAATAACTTTTTTTCCTTCACTTCTATTTTCATCTAAAATAACATTAAATCTCTTCACTTCTCAAGTGATTAGTTGTAAAGTATTTTTCATTTCACGAATCGATGTTAAGTACAATTAAAAAAGTCACAAAATTAAAATTTTAAAAATTATGATAACAAACTATCTATGAGCGAGGATCTATAACTAAAAGGGCCAGATTATATTAGTTATAGGAGGAGGTAAATCGAAGGTGTTTTGAGGAATAATTACATGAGTGGATTAAATTTGTTAAAAGTCTCATTTTCACCAAAATCGACAGTTTTCTCTTTAAAGTGTACCGGTTCCCAAACTTGAATCCTAAGTTTTAGCTAGAGCAGAGCTATCGCTATTCAAGAATGTATGAATAAAAATTGAGTGGAAAAAGTGTTTATTCACTTAAATTTCTATAATTTTGCCAAATATTTATGACTTATTATATTGAAACTGAAATTAATGGTTAAAACATATAATGATTGTATAACTGATTTATTTATAGCACTTTTGAACATAAATTTTTAGAGAAAGAAATTAATTTTTGATTTATTTCGAGATATTTACACCTTTTAGCAATAGATCCGGATTGATATTAGAGGTTGTGCTCAAATTTTAACCTGGGATCATCAAGGGTTTAACATAAAACGTTTCTCCGCCACTTTTAATGATTAAGCCAATAATAAAATTTCAATAAATAAATTAAAAAGATGAAGATGAACCTTGGTCCAATGCAATTTACTATATCTAATCATATTGTGTCTAAAATAGGCTTATTGATCACTGTTTCTTTACTTTATCGAGCTTGGTGAACCCGAGGATTTTAATTGATAAGTGATTATTAGAGATAAGTTATTATGAAACCAAATGATGGCAACGATGCCATCAATGGATTTTTGTCGATCTTATCGGAGCCGATATCACAAATCATTAATCAAATTAATCTATTTTTCGTTTATAATCTTTGAACGAAAAGATCAAACTTTTCATATAATGTCTGCTCAAAAAATTCATGAAAAATTCAAACAAATATTTTTCGAAAAGGAAAGCTATGTTGGAAGAGGGAAAGCATAGGTGAGAGCGCACAGTAAAAATGACACCCCATCCCAATGATCTGAACCTTCGAAATTAGGCATCATTTTGATGAAAAATTCCGAGAACGCCATCAGAGTTGCGCTCAACTAATATATTGATATATTGTGTAAATCTCATAATTTAAGGCCTCTTCGGATCTACTAATCGTTTTTGGGATCAAATAATTTATAGATTGGGACAGAAAATAGGTCTGAATATCAAATTAAAATATAAGGGACGCATCCAAATGGCATTCAATTTAAATGAAACTTCAATTTAATTTGTTGCGATTTAGAGGCCAACCACATTCACTACATCTAAAAACAGTGACACTCAGGCTTTTCCTGCTTTCCAATTGGAATTAGCATAAATCCAATGCATTTCTTGAAAATCATTGGCATTTCCAGCAAATAAATTCATTGTATAGTTATGACTTGTGTTACCCTGATCATGTCTATTTGAAGTATGAAATACATTTACAAATTAGATGAGAGTCCGTCCGATTGTTTTTCAGAATGCAAATGAATTATTCAAATGCTCTGTTCATGACTTGGCTTACAATTCGTGAGTCAGGAATTCATTTCATTTTCCTTCTTATTGTTATTATATGTCTTTTGTCTCATTTAATGTGAGTTAATGTCAGTTAATGTCGAATATAATTATTGTTTACCAAAATGTCACTCAATTTTCATGTGTTTAACACAACTTTTTGAAAGAGAAAACCTAAAACTTCTAACAAAAGTACCGCCAAAAGAATTTCAAAAATGATTTGTTTCGCGATATTTCGCTAATATTTAGCTATTTTTAGCGATAATATAATTAATGCAATATATTTATGATGACCAGGAAATAGAAAATAATATGCATTAGGGTCTTGAACTTTCCCTTGCAAAATGATCAAAACAGTTTTAGATCATTTTTCTCACGTGTCGAATAAATGAGATTTTTCAAACCTTAATTATAAAAGATTATGGTTAACTTGGAAGGAGATCCACCTTGCATGTCTCATATTCATGTAATGCATAAGTGTTTTAATCTTAATAATTTATCTTCGATTTTCGGTTTGAAATGATAATCGAATCGGTATATCATTTGTCAAATCAAGAATGAGATTAAATATGAAAAGAGAAAACATCAAAACGAGGTTTGCATTGAATTGAGAGACAGACGAATGGCAGTGAACTCTATCTAATGGAATGTTGGGTTACACACACATCGAGCAAAAGTCACTGAAATCAAGAGGGGATATCAGTATTGGGAGGGGATGGCAAGGATGTTTATCGAACCCCAGTCAAGGCCGACACTCACATCACTTGTATAACTACTACATAAATGCAATGTAACTTGCATAAATGTAATTCTAATCATTAGACATGAGAAAAAATGTTTGAGTGCATGCAAATACAGATCTTATTCGTAGTGTTCTCTCTCTCTCTCCACTCATTGGAAGCTATTCTTCATATTTGATTCGTTGCTTTGAGGTCTCATTAAATGTGACCATCACTCTCAGTATGACCTGAATTGTATGACCTGTACTTGAATATTGAATAACTTTCAATTATCGATCAGTATTTGAGACATGCAGGTATATTCACGAATATCGTGAAATATTATCAAAGTTTTCATAGTTTTGGTACACAATGGCAACAAAACAAAATTGCTGATTATTTGAAAAATCAAATAAGATGGTTGCTTTACTCTCATTGAATGGATGAGTTTTAAACCCAATACCCAAAGCCCTTAACAATAGACATCTTTTGTCTGAAACGCTTCGATGAATACAATTCTCTTTTATTTCGTTTCTCAGACGCAAAGACAGGAATTTCTGTGTAATTGAATCAATCGATTGAAATACAAACGACAAATACTTACGAAAAACACAATAAAAATTTGATTTTTATGACTTTTTACTGCAAAGAAAGCAATCGATGGCATACCTCCCATGTTGTTCACATCGCAAACCTTCCAAACTTTCCCTATAATTAAAAGTGATTTTCAAAACAGTAAATATAGAAATTGAATAAATTGTCGTAAAAAACATTTAAACATTATTATTATGTCTGTTGACAAAAGGATTAACGCAAAGGAATCTAATTATTGAATATGAATGGACAACAATGGGTAAAATTTAAAACACAATTGCCTTGAATTGTGATTCTCAATGTCAGATCATTCAGATCTAAAGAGCGGAACGGATGTTCATTTGCTTTGCATTTGAAATTACAGCGACAGTCGCGTCACAAATCTTAATAAAAGTTTGTTAACAAACAGCCCAAAGACATTGAAAGATAAATATAAGCGACATATCATATAAATAGCTGGTCTTCCCAGTCATTAATAACTTGCAATTCTTGCTACCATTGACTAACTCGAAAATAACTCGAATATAACGAATAAGAGACTCATATTTCCAGTCCTAACTACCATTAAGTCCGACGAAATTTTATTGTCCAGAAAACCTCGAGTTTCACATATACTTAGAGGATCTAAAGTTGCTCTAAAATGACCAATAACAATTCTCTTATCCTTTAATTTTTATTTCCTTGAAAGTTATTTATTTTATAGAATATTGTGACTAAAATTAAAACTTCCTCTGAATTTCAAAATAGTTTTTTAATTTTAATGAATGATTTTCCTTAAAAGATTACACAAATGTAGCATCACAAAATACCCTTGTTCATTACTTTTATAACAACTAGTCTGTAAAATTGCACAAACCTAACCAAACAACTTGCTTAAATTAAGATAAGCTATATCTTGATGTTAGTTTTGAGGATTTTAATGACATTCTATATTTGAAAAGTGTTGTGATATTTGATGTAATAATTTTCAAAACTTAATTTGAATATAATTTTTGAGTTTTCATTCCATTTGTTATAAAATACAATATATTTAAGACTCAAATGAGTCACTTCTCAGACGAAGATTTCTTACATCGAATTCGGATTATATGATATAATAATTTTAAAATTGTTTTGATTGACAGTAATTTGATTCAAAGAAAATATATTTTTCGAGTCTTATTTCCATCTCTTCTAACCATAGCTACAATTCAAGGCTTTCATTGAAAAGAAAGGGAATGTTGTGTTATGTGTGTGTCCTGTTGTGTAGGTGTGAACCGAAATCAAGTCAATTATTCTTAAAATTATTTATAATTACTAAAAGTCGACAATGAATTGTCAAAAAACAACTTTCCCTCAATTTATTCGAAATGAATTAATGTTTCTATAATTGGTTACAGTATGATCGGCACTACACCCGTTATGGCGACGGCACCCATGCCTTCCTGCTCGATGAAGATCTTTGTTGCCGACACTACTAATGAGATCGTCGCTGAAAATGTCAAAATAGGCGACAAACTGACTCTTGCCATTGCCATTGACTATCAAGGTCAGATTTTTTTGTCTGATTCAACTTATCAAAACAACTTTAGAATATCATTATTTTAATTTTGTGCTCATATTATAGACATATACGGCATGAAAGTCACCAATTGTTTAGTCAGAGATGGTCTGAATTGGGGCGAACAGCCTCTCATAAATGATGATGGGTAAGTCAGTTTTTTATTTGCTTCATTATTTACCCCTATACTTTAAGCAGCCAGGATCATTAGGGTTTTATTATATGGTGATTGTAACAAATTTTACTCATAAATCAATTGTATGTCAGGTGTCCGGTCGATGAAGAGATAATGGGAGCGTTCGAATACACTCAGAACTTGACTCGTGGTGTCGTTGCCTTTCACGCCCATAAGTTTCCATACACTTCTTCAGTTTACTACCAGTGCAATGTCAGACTGTGCCTAAAGGAGGGCGGAGGCTGTGAAGATGTGGTATGTCTGCACACATCACGCTATCATTAATTTTATAATTTGAAACTTTTCTCGATTCTGTCCCCAAACAGCCGCCCGATTGTGATCGAAACGGTCGTAATTTCAGACGCAGAGAGAGAAGAGATACCAGTGATTACATAGAAGACGGCTCTCTCGCAGACGTCCGTAGAGATGATGTCAGAGATTTAAGTATAGAAGTCTATTCAGGACTTTATGTCAACGACAATGAAAATGAAGAAAATGAGGGTCAGTTTCAAAAGAGATAACTGTTTTGTTTAATCGATTGCCAAACTGTTTGTCACAACAGGAGATGAATCGGAGACAAAACAATCGATAATAGACGAAGAGTTTTGTATATCAATGCGAAAGTTTGCCATAGGAGTGGCCATCGCCAGTCTGCTCCTAATGCTGGCCGTCATTCTTCTCGTTGCATGCATTCTGCAAAGAAGGAGAAGAAGGAAAGGTGTTTCCACAACTGCCAGCTCCATATATTCTGGACCGTATTCTAATCGAGCGTATAGTAGGGATTAGTCTGAATAATAATTTATAAATTTTGAAATTTAATGTAAAAATATTCATATTATCATAATTTGAGTGCAGTTTCTACAGAAGCGAAGAGTCATTTGTATAATTCATTCGTTTCTTTTCTATTGCTTTTATTATTTATAACATTTCACTAATATTTAAATTCCATAAATAAGTGGTGTCTTCGCTTCTGCATAAACTGACTCATCCGCCACTCCATTGCCAATTCATACGACACTTCATCGACACAATACAACTGAACAAACAGTCTTTACTTTCAATTATAAATAACTAATTTTGCGATTACTTCAGTTGTGTCGGTCTTATGTTTGTTTCAAATTCTTTCAGCGAAAATCTGCGAACTTTTTGATTGCCATAAACACAATCAAGTCTTGTAAAGGGATCTCTTCTAAACCTAAATTTTTCTTCAGTGTTACCATATCTGCCAATTAATTGCTCTTTACTTAAATAATTTGAATCAAAAGTTAATTTGAAAAAAGTCTCGATTCAAATATCGAGTCAAAACTCTTGTAGGCTTTAACTGTGATTTTTTTTATTATTGTTTTTTGTAATAATTTTCAGAGACTGTCGTGATTTCAAAGAGTGAAATACAGAATAGCATTCATTTGTATTTATATTTTCAATATAAACATAATTAGTTTGAAGTGATTATTATTCTGTCGAACAACTCCTTGAGATACAGCCTCTCTTACGTTGACAAAGGAATTGAGGTTAAGGTTATTTTAATTGCTATCCAAAGCACTATTCAATACTGCCGTCCAATTATTTAATTAAACAAGAATAATAAAAGCCATTTATTAGGAAACAATTGTGGATTTGCACAGAATATTAATTATTATATACTGTAATATATAGTTCTATAGTATATGATTTGTATTAATATTTGCTTTATGTAAGTGAAGAGTTGAATACACTTAATATACCATTAATTAAATAGTTTATAATCGGTTTCGAGGGACTCATCCCACCAAACATTAATTTAACGAATTCTGATTTAATGTTCAATTTGTTTCTAACGTTTCATAATAGAAAAGTTATACCTTTCCTTTAATTAAGTTTAGCCTTCTTTGCCTTCTGTGCGCTCTCAAGGGTTAAGCAATATTTCAGAGAAGATTCACTTATTATTTCAATAAAGAAACCCTTTTATGGCATTCTTAACATAGAGTAATACAAGTGCCTAATAATTAACTCGGGTCTCGTTTTTAATTACTTAAACTAATCATAACTTTTCTTTGTTGGACAGCACTAATGTTAAGCAAGGTCTATTTTATTCTATAAAACAACTACTACTAATCGTACACTTTGTCTAATTTAAGCCGTTTCTTGAGTTATGTAATAATGCGTTCAATACTCGACTATTGATGAGAGTATTGATTCAAAAATGTATATTAGTTTTGCTTATGTGAAGTGCGCCCAACAGTTAGTTCCTCAGAGCAATCATTTATAACAAATATTAATAGAAATTCATCGCTTCGTTATATTCATCATTAGTTTTAATGAAAGAATGAAAAATTGATTTTTATATGAGTTTGCAAACTATTAATGCAAACAAAGCCCGACAAAAGGCAGCTATAAATGTATGAAAATTAATAGTAATTTATTACTAAAATTCAATTTAAATCTTAAAATATATTATAAATATAAGAGAATATCTTAAAATGTATGTAATGGTGTTATCGGTGACCATTATGGCCCAAATGGTGATGGCTTTCAGAGGGAATATGTCTTCAATTGTCCGGTGTTTACCTTAAGTCAAATAATCAAATGTTTGTGAAGAAAATCAATTGAATTATTCTATGAGTTATCAAATAGTTTAAATAATAAGCAATTTATGACTAATTTAATTGATTTTCTGATAAATCAAAACTAAAGTAAAATCAAAAACTTTATATTTTTATAATTTAATTGAAAACTATTGAAAATATGTTTTTCAAATGAAAAAATAAATAAAATGCTGTGATTTTAATGATTATCTTAAAAATTGAATAAACTTTTAAAAAAATTAAATCAAAAGAAATATTTTAAATTATTTTTGTCGAATATTTTCGAGTTTTGAACGAAAATCCTTTCATTTCATCAGAAATTTATTTGAGAACTGATTTATAGGCAAATAATTAATTAAAAAAAATAACCGAAGGGTTAAATAAAAGATAACTTTTATGAATTGCAAGAACATTTTCATTATTAAATATGCATTTTATCAGATATTTTTTTTAATTTTCCATTTATTTAAACAATTTTAATGAATGAAAGAAATACAAAAAATCTATAAATTATTTTCAGACGGATTTTCGTGAGATTCACGAATACATAAATCAATTTTTGCTGCAATAGAATTATGTAACGCAATATTTTACGCATCTGTACATGATATTCACCTGGCACATGTATTAAAATATTATACAAAGTTCATGTCAACATAAATCAGAAGAAATTTCTGAATTGTTCCAGCTGTCTTTATTATGCTTTTATGAGAGCAAACTATTGCAAACTATTGCAAACTATTGCAAACTATTGCAAACTATTGCAAACTATTGCTTGCTCAAATTAGCTATTTTCTTACAGCTCAGTATATAGATCGTTAAATGGTTGAGGAAAGTGAGTGTAAGCATGCTACTTCTCAATTGCACAATCGCTATGTCGTCTGCAATATATTTTTATGTTAAAAGAGAAACATTTTTTTCCTTCAAATGGTTTTCTTCTGAGTTATGAATAGTTTTGTTGTCTGATAGACACGAATACTGACGAAAAGGGTTTTCGCTGTAATTGAAAGTTCGATAGACTATTATTACTCTATTATTAGTCTTTGATTATTAATAATATCCTTGAAATACAAAAAAGAAAGGTTTCCACAAAAATAAAGAACAATAAAAGCGATCGAAAATTATAGCTTTGATTGCTTTGATTTGAGAGGAAATTGAAAAAAATATAATTATATAAAACTCATAAAACGAGGAAAAAATAATTTACATGAAAATGAATTTCATTTAAAAGTTCATTAATAAAACAGAGATACACATGAGGTCAGGCATATGAACTCTATCTAAACTGGAAAACTAATCCGTGTTCTCATACTTTTGCTATTTATCACTATCATCATGGTATGGTAGCACTAATTTTGATCTAGCTAATAGCTAACGAAGCAATTCCTCTTCAAACGTCTTTTGCCAAATATTTTTATATATTTGAGAGAAAACAACAATTCGTCAAATTATTTATGACTCAAATATTTATTCAAACTATTAGCTGTTGAAAAGTTGTATCTTGATCATCTTTTAATCGATCAAAATTCTTCAATATTCTAGAATATAAGGACTTTTCATAGGAGATAATGAAAGTCTCGTTCTATAAACCGATTCAAAGAAATGATCGTAATTTTCACCGAAAACGTGATGAATAACTATAATGATTACCACGAACTTAGTTATGGCGGAGATCTTCACAATAACTCGTTATCCAAAGCCTGTGTTTAACTTTTGACAACACTTTCGCAATGGTATGGAAAACCCATACATGGGGTCAAATCTCAAGATATTTGAATAAAAATTTAAATCAATTTAAAACAAGGAATACTCAATGGGCGCAACTCATTAAGATCGAAGACCTTTGCCATTCCTCTAGAAACAAACTCATTAGATGAAGCCCATGATTATTTCAACAGCGGGTTAATACGATTCTCTCTCTCTCTCTCTCTCTCTCTCTCTCTCTCTCCCTCCCTCCCTCCTTCCCTCCTCCCTTTTCTTTGATAATTGCTCCTGGCGAAATTTAAAAGGAAGTGAATTTATTGTAAATTGATTTGAATGTCAAACAAATTATCGAAACACTAATAAATGAGATGTTTTGTGGTCTAAAGTTATATCAAAGAATAATTTGATTTCCATCTGTAGTCACAAAACATTATCAAAATACACAATAATTGAGAGACGATTGAAGACAAGAAAAGGGGCTTTAATTGAATAATAATTATATAACGGATGTAATGA
>JAQFXL010001393.1:0-12268 GCA_034693445.1 Edwardzetes edwardsi | reverse complement strand
ATGAAATGCGAAGTAATTATTTGAAATAAATTCTTATAAGACAATGTGTGAGCACTAGGGATGTGTGCACTCAGTGAGTGGTGAGTTGCAAGATTTAGCTCTAAATTTAGGCTAAGTCTTCATCCTCAGAACTATGAATTTTTGGATATTGAGACTGAAATTAATCTTCTAAAGGATATATAAATGGATAGCCATCATAGTTCCTCTCTTGTGAAACCTTTGATTACTTTGAGAAATAAGGGAAGATTTAACCTTTTTTTGAACATTTAGCCTAAAATTTAGGGTCGTTTAAACATTTAGCCTGAATCTTCATCCCTACTGAATACTGACTCAAAATCTCAACATTTGTATGACTGAGCGATAAATCGAAGTTTCCTTAAGCGACGAATTGAAACCATTGTGAATATGAGTCGCAAATATAAATTTAGACTAAAAGATAAGTTGGAAGTCATTGATGCAAAATCTTTCTTATCTTCAAGACATCAGTCCTTAAGAACTTAACACAAGTGAACGCTTTGTTTTTGGCCAAAACCGTGTCGGATGGGAAACATACACTATAAACATTCATACTATGAGTAGTTTCTATTAGGCAGTGCAGAGATCCGCACCTGTGCTCAAGCCATCGCCAAAAGGACCGCTCAAACCACATCTGTATTATAAGACAATCGCTGTTTTCTTCGTTCTGAGGTTTATAATTTTTAGTGATGATCTTGATAAAAACATTTCATTGCTTAACTTAAACACCATTTCAAAGAAAAAATGAGTGCAATGTTTAAAATTCGACTATTTATTGGATTATTTGATAGAAAAATAGTTTATTTTCACAGTTATTTTACAAACTGTGACTTTTTACGGTCAAACCCCGCGAAGAAGATATTTTAGATCCATTATTGTATTTGACTGTATCGATAGAATATACATCTTCTGATGATTATTTAAAAACTTACATATTGTCAATGTAGCTTAAAAATTTGCTGAATACTTTTATAATTAACCTAGATACCATTTTGGTAAATTTAATGTCAATTTCTTCCAAATTAATTTTTTCCTGACGCGAGAGAGAGAGAGAGAGAGAGAGAGAGAGAGAGAGAGAGAGAGAGAGAGAGAGAGAGAGAGAGAGAGAGAATGTGATCATTAAGTTGTACGATGAAAGTATGTTCTTGTAATTTAATTAGTCATAAAGTAATTATTATAAATATTTTATGTTTAAAATTCATTGAGTGTGAGCACACATTTATTGCTGGATGAAGTGAAAGAATTTCTTTCAAATTGAACTGAGTTTGGAAGTAATCTTGAAAAGTCTTTATTAGTTTATGCATGAAGTGCTCTGCTATGAGCCGTCATAATTGTAATCATCATTTTAAAGCCAAGTCTTTGAAAACGATGCCATCAGAAGATGAGTGAAACAATCGCACCATTTATAAGACTTAGCGACACATCTTTTGCGACGAAACAACATCTGACGGTCAAAGACAAGACTCAGATTAAGTTTTCAAAACATTTTAGACACAAATGAAAAATAAAAACTCAAATTAAAGCTCTTCCATAATATTGTTACAATAAATAAATAAAATGTAATATTAGTTATAAAACCCGAGGCATAAAGTAATTTCTGTTATTAGAAGATTAGGAAAATGTATTTTTGTTGTGTTGGGTCAAAATGACAGTATTCGCGCGATAAGGTTGGGATAGACAGGAATTATGTGCTCACATAATAATAAACTCTCATAACACTCATGGTTTTAAGCACACAAATTATTGCTCGCATTTTAAGCGTCTTATTCACTATTTTCTCTCTTTTACACCATTATGTCAGATGTGTTTGTAAGACAGGGGTTACGGATCTCACACTCTATTCGTTACACTAATTCATTCAACAGATCTAATGATTTCTGTCACCAAACACTTCCATATGAGACAGAAGTGACTTCATTTTCACTGCACTTCTGTCACTTAATTTCAATTAGATTAGAGGATACGGCGATGTCTGCCAAACAACTTGTCGTTAAACCTGAGTTTTTCAGTAAATAAAACAAATAGTTTGTCAGTCTTTTAAAGCTGGTCAGAGTCGGGTTCACTCCAACCATCTAAATCTTTGGGCCCTAAAGAATACTTTTAGTTTGAATCCAAAGATTCCAAAAACTTTCACACTTTGATATGAGTTCAAAAACAGTACAACAATTCAATATTGCAATCAATATATAGTGCTTTAGCTTTAAAAGTTGATTGACCATTTCTTCTAAATAAGTCTAGAAATGACTATTGATTTTGATTGATTAATTCTGTAAGTTTTGTAAAACTACATATTATATGGTTGTCTCGTCAAACGACAAGGTGTGGACGCAATGAAATGTAAATAGGCACTTTTAAAAAATTTATGATTATTATGATTGTTGAAAGAATTACCATAATCACTCTATTCTAAATTCTCTCCAAAAGTATTTTTATTCGAAAAAAACGTCTAAATGAATCAATTTTAATCAATTTTCGTCTAAAAATATGCTTAAATCTAACAATTGTGAATGGCAAAACCAAACATTAATAAGTTGAAAAACATAGATATCCATGTTGAAAAGGATTCTGATGTGGAAAATATAATTTTAATTAGATTTGTTGAAAAATAATAACATTTCTCAATTAATTAATGAATAATAAAACGGATTTATCCAAATAACTGTAGTCTCAATGAATAAGATGATTTGGTGAAAAGCAACATTAACATATTAACATATTAACAATTGCTTACTTGAAAATGAAAATACATTTGAATTGGTTTGGAATCGCACTTCAATTTGTCTGATGAATGGATTTGTCGATGACTTTGAACTTAAATGAAGTATTTAAAAGAAGTGTTAAGAATAGAGAGAAAACAGTTCTGTAAAGCAATTGAGTTAATGAATGAATTAAAGTGGAGTTTTGTTACAACCAAATGAGCCGAAAATGCGGTTTCTTTTATGTTGGGCTCAACTTCAATAATAGGAGAAGAAAAAGTTTTGGTCCAAAAGCTAGTCCTACGCCTCATCTGTGTCTTAAACTTTGACATTAAAAAGAAGCAATTTTTTGCCAACAAAATAATGAGAACCAAATTTGTAACTCAAACATCATATGCGACCGTTATTTTGTCTCTTCTTGTTTTGACTTAAGTTAGTTAAGAGCACAGAATATCATATTTGCAGCAAATCTAGTCTCAGTATTTCAGTCAATATAGTGAATAGAGAAGTCAGTTCTACCTTGGCGTTGATAAATGCCTTGGTTTGTCGTTGACAAAGTGGCAAATCTAAGGGCTCTCAAGTCCAACGTTGAGCAACAGTAGAGCACTTATAGCCCTAACAGCGCTGTTGGCAATCAATGCAACGAATTTTTCATATTTTGCAGGCCGTGACGCGAAAATGTGACGGGAAATGTCAGGAATGTCTTGACTGTCACTTATTAGACGCACATATCTTCCCTTATAGTTATGTTTTCAATTCTGTGCAAATGAACGCCAATTTGTAGCTTTAATTTATTGGTTTCACTCAATAAAAATGTATTAATATTTCATTGCTTTTCTAAAAACTTATTTTAAGATATTTTGATTAATTCATTCATTAGTTTATAAAAACAATAATAAAATAAATAATTCATTCAATTATATAATGAATCAGTACTTGCACTACATGAGCCATCAATAATGAAGTCTCCTTGTTCACATTTTCAAAGTCTTATAGTTATAACAATTTTTCCAGAGTCTATTAAAAAAATTACTATTTAATTGAAGTAAGAAAATTGGTTAAAATTCAACGAATGTTTTTTCAGCTGGTTAATTTGTAAAGAGGACATCTATCTGATAATTCAAATCCTTAATATATTTTGCAATTTCCCACAAAAAGTCTGTTCTTTTCTGTGGAATCGCTTTGGGTTTCGTTTAATAAAATTCAGTGCAGATATAGATATGGATTTGTGGCGTGAAATTGGATACAAGGGTTTCAAATGTCGGCCCAAATAATATATTCTACAATTGATAATAAAGAAATAATAACCCGAAGCAAGGAATTAGAAAGAATCAAATAAGTGAAAGGCCATTTGAGAAGCTCTTAATTCGGAGCTCCGAAGGCAAAGTAGGCATCGCTTTAATAATAGGAAAAATTAATCAGGGACTAAACATGTGCCTGTTTTCCCATTTAATACTAACGCGAATAAGTTAGAGAAGGAGGAGACTGACGGTTAGACTCGTATATCAAACGCTTCCTACAAAAGCTGTTTCTTAAAGAAGAAGAAAGTTTCCAATTTAGAGATAAAGTGGTTTCACTTATATTGAATCGCACTGAAGAACATCACAACAATCTTTTGTAATTGTCTTTCCTTTTGCTTCTCTGCTCTCATCTTATAAACTGCGGTATAGTTCTGTAATGCCTGCTATAGAACAGAACGGTATGGTATGGTATGGTCTGGTCTGGTCACGCAAAATTAACTAACAAACGGTGCTGAACCGATCCAGCAAAATGTCAAATTCAAACCAACTCTATTATCTTCATTTCTTCTAAACAAAGACTTTCATTTCTAAGACTGAGTCTGAATTGAGTGATAATTTAACTATGTAATTTTAACCAATTATTTTGCTCTCTTTCTCTTTTCAGGCTTTACTTTAAATTAATGAATATTCAAATAAATGGGAGTCTTATTGAATGCAATTTTAATTACGGCGATAACCAAAAGTCTCAGTAAATAATTGAATTCAATGAAGGGTTGAATGCATTCTTCAAAACAAAACTAAGAAAATGTTAATAAGTTTTAGACTCGATTTCAAAGAAATTTTTTGTGAGACATAAACTAATTTAGTTTTTTTAGAGAAATATTAGATGAATGGGTTTGAGGAGTGCATGAAATATGATGTGCTCGTCATGAAAGATGGATTATTTAAATAAGAGCCAGATATCAATTTCGAGATTAGAATGTATGAGAATCAGAGCAGTGATAGCAGCTCTGGTGGTCTGTCATAGTTGAGTCTTGTGGGACAGCGGCCAACTGCTTGTCAAACAAATTAATGTAACCGTAGGTATCGTATCACAACTGTCCAATTGTTTCCATAATAGGTTTGCCTCTATTCGAGTGTAATATCAATAGTGAGCGACGAATAGCCATTCAATCGATCAGACAATTGCTTTGAATCGAGTCCTCTCCAAAGTGGCGGAACTCGTATCGCATTTCTTTTAATCTATTTTACATTTAAGTCATTTGATATGATTTGAATTAATGAACAATTATTTGAAAACATTTTTTAATAATGAACTTCAAAACCAAATTATTTTTATGAATTTCAGTGTTTGATTGGAATTTCTTACGAAGGATAAGTCACTTTGAATTAGTTGTGAGCCGAACTTTCGCTGGGGATGGCTTCAACCCCTCATTAAGGGCTGTATTGTCCGCTTCTATTGCGCATAATTTGTCCTAAAGTTATATCAGGCGTTGAATCCCAAGAGAGAGGAGAGAGAGAGAGAGAGAGAGAGAGAGAGAGAGAGAGAGAGAGAGAGAGAGAGAGAGCAAAGCTAACTGTGATTCCTAATACAAGCCTTAATAGCTACTATTTTTCACTTGATCCCGGTTAATGGCTATAACAGATACATTCATTTTCTTTTATTTCTATTATTGTGTATTATGCAGAGTCTGAGTGGCGCACATGCCGTTCAATTGACACAATCATTGCCTGTGTGACTCTATGGTAGTGTCTCTCCAAGTGATGCATTGGCCGCAAACGCTATCGGAATAAATATCGAGTAATCATTAGAAGCGAAACCTTTTATTATATATTCGATTGAAAGCTAAACTTAGGGCTCACTTATAGTGAATTCAAGCAATACTACAACTATTAGTTCATTGCTGTTCAGAAGTGGGACCAGATGTGAACTCTGCTCACTTGCATCACATTCTCTATGCTTGAAATCTAGTGAAGCTCTTGGATGAGACAACAGAGAGACGGAAAACATATTAAATTCGACTCATTTCCAAATTCATTAAATAAATTGTTTTGCAAAGTATTTTGAGAACAAAAGTAAATACTTCGAAAGAAATCTAATTCTAAGTAATTTCGTAAAACTTTTGCTGTGATTCGTCTATTCGTGAAAAACGATATCGTTTTGAAATAAGAATAGGCAATGAAAAAGTGAATTATATTTATTATTATAGAGTACATCAATCCTAACCCAATGTCACAAAAGGCAGAACAGCAGAACAGGTGCAGTGTTTATCAGAAATCAATACAACTTTGGAAATGTAGTATAGATTGGTTTTTATTCAGTCAGTTATTTGAGTCATTCAGTCGAACATCGCTTTAGAAAGGAAGAGGAGGCGAAGGAGGCAAAGGCTATATTAATACTGTATTCAATTGTATATAGCATTCAATTGCATTTAGCTTTCAATTGCATTTAGCTTTCAATCTGTGAGCACTTAAATGGAGAGTAAGTCTAAATCATTGAACGAAGAGATGATAGAAATGTTATATAAGAATAGTTAGACTATTATTGGGTTGAAAAAGCAGAAGAACGTCAAACATCACTTTAGGACATCTCATAGAAGATATAGTCAGGCCATACAAACAAATTCTCCAATAAAATCCAGTTGTATTTCACTAATGTTGGCCCTGTTTTAAGCCAATTATAGGCTTGACTTGATTTTCAAAAGCGGCCAATTACTGAACTCAATGCACACAAGTCTCGCATCTCTGGCAGCACTTAAGCTCTAACAGCTCTCACAGCTCTCACTGCTCTCACATCTCTCACAGCCATCACATCTCACAACTCTCTCTCCATTCTTCACGCATTAGATGACAAATAGTAGTGCAAAATTACCCTGGTTATTATAGATATTGCCGAGAAATAAGTGTGTTCGATTGCCAACCTAAACTCTCTAGAGCGCGATCAGATCAAATAGCTGAGCCCACGATACTGTAACCAATTTGTGCACTACACCATCGCACAGCATATCACAATTCTATACCTAAGCATTGAAGCCATGATTACAAGAAGAGGCGCAAGCGTTCATCATTTGCGCTGCTAAACGCCCCGGTGCATAATTTGCTTGCCTTAGCCATTGTAACTCAATATGTGTCGTGATTGCTATAACCATCATCATTATTATTGATAGCTCCGATACCATCACAGCATCACTCGATATACCAGTGCATACACACAACTGATACAGCGCTCCAATAAATGTATTCTCACTCTATAACTGCTTATATGATACTTATGTGATCTCAACTGTTTCTCTAACAAAATTGCTCTGCAAATTACATCCCTGTGCCAAAGAAAGAGGTTAACACACACTGAATAAACGCACAACAATTGCTTAACAATACCTTCAATGACTTGAATGTGTGCCTAAACTCTGAGTTAACACTTTTTTGGAGACGAACACAAAAAAATAATTACTTGACATCAAAACCAAACTAAAGTCAAAAACTGCTAACAATTAATCTTTCGATCGATTTCTTACAAATACCTCTTATATTGCGCTCACATTTTATTATCTAAAAGTGTGGCCAATATTTCTGACACTTAAGACTTAATTTACTGATCAATGAATATACAAAAGAATTTTGAAAATAGAGTTCTGTAGACAAAATATGGCATTCATCTAGATAATCTTAGAAATCTGAAAATGTATCATTTGAAAATATTGCACAGGGATTAAGGCTTTACTAAAAATACCCAAATAATTTTGAGAAATGACAATTTTAATAAGAACTAAATCTTGATAGAGAAAGGTGAGGACTGGGAGCTTGCAATGAAAAGGCGCTCAATTGAAACTTGTAAGTAACAAATCAAATAAACTCTAAATGAAATGAATGATGAATTCAATTATTATTATTTGAATTGTATTAACGTTTGAATCACATTTGCATAATAATGAAGTAATGCATAGAGTAATGCACATCATTGACATCCTTGACATCAAATACAATCGAGTTTTGGTCACTTAATTATTTACAAAAATGTCGTTATTTTACATGAAATGTGTTAAAAATATGTTCAATCATAAGATGACATTTGATTAATGAGAAGACTTTATTACATTTGATATGACATGCCTTAGGTCTATGTGTGTCCCAAATGATGCATAAGCGGGTGATGACCGAAATGTTGTGCTGCTGATGACAGCACAGCCGCTGCCGTCGGAAAACCTGAACTACTGTTTAAAAATGGCGATAACTGCGATGACGATAATTGCGATGCATAGAGCAGTGCAGCCGTCGGGTAAGCATTCGACACAAATGACGGTGAACTCGATTGTAAGGATGGCCCGCAAATGCTTCCATTTGGAGATTGGGGAATGGTTGGACTGTTTGCATCCATACCCGGATTCTGTTTCTTCCATTTGGTTCTTCGATTCTTAAAATGTAAATCAAAAGTCAATTCATTTTTTTTATATTTTGAATCAATATTTACCTGAAACCATATCTTCACCTGAAATGAAACAAAAATATCATTAATTAGTTTTGTTTTGCAATCAAATTGTGTTTATGAATACCAATCATTGATAATCAGAGATTTACTTTAAAAGATGCATTTAGACTGTATCTGATGTATCGCTTCTATATTTAATATAATTTAAACTTTAAAAACTTGAAAAAGACGTGAAATAGTGCTCTGAATTCTATTGAGTGCATCAAATCATTTATTTATGACTTTTCATTAGGATTTCAATTGTTTGCCTGTCTTTCAACAAATCCTAAGGAAACAACAAAATCAAGTGATTTGTTTGCAGATATTTCACTTCAATTCATTTATAATCGAATATTTAAATAAAAAACTTCCAACTGTTTGAAAAAAGAATTTTTCAACAAATATTTGGTTTCTTATAAAAACATTTTATTTGAGAGCAGAAGTTATTAATCAATTGATAATAAAATTGAGTTTAAAATAAGTGATAACTTATAAGGGATTATGCGGTCAAATGTTAGTTCATTGGGTTTATATTCTTATAAATTAATGCAATCATAGAATCGCTTTTTGAGTCCCTTCTGTGAAAAAGGAAATTTTTAGTGAAAATTCTGATTATTTCTCATTAAAAAAGATAATTATTTGTTTGGTTTTGTTTGAATTACTTACAAGAAACTAAACCGAAAACACATTGATTTAATTCAAATGGGGTTTAACCAACTGTAACGCAAAAACGATCTAGCGTAATCATATATATCTAGCAAGATATTTGAAAGCTCATTATAACAGGAATTTTTAAATCAATAGTTGAAAAATATAAAATCTTAAGTCAAAAATAGAGACAATTCTCGAATTGTTTTAGGCGTTCCTTTTATTAAAAGAAACTTCTTTAGAAGAGTGTACAAGAATATTATTTTTGTGTTTGTAGCTAGCTAAACACTTATTGAATTGAACTGTTTATATACTCTTCTAAAAAGATCACAAAAGAGTTAACATTGTAACTATTTATCCTGATGAATCCATTGCAAATATGATTTCAAAATTCCTTTAAAAATAATTGTAAGATGAATTGCGAGGTATGTACCTGGGTAGGGGTATATGCCAGTGATGCATAAGGAGCTATAGCCTATAGGTCAAATACCTTTTATGATTTGTAATCGAGCAATGATACTATGCCTATCGAGGTCAACTGCACCCCGAAAAATGTTTTTCAATAAATCCCCTGACTTTGTCGAACTTATACATCATTGGCATTTGCTAAAAAGTGCATTAATTTGTCTAGTTCACATATTTTTCTAATGATTGTAACAATTATTGTATTGGAGTACCTTGCTTAATTCCTTCATAAATTAATATTTTTGAAGAATACGAAAATAATTATCATTGAATCAGATTTAAGGTTCACATCGAGTATTAGTTTTGCTATCAATTATGACATCGAGTAAAGAGAATTACAATTTTTACGCTTCACTTCTCAACAAATGATTAAATGCAAGAAATTCAAGCGAAAAATCAGAATAAATGTAATGAGTTTTTACAAGATTCAAATTAGGGGAGGGAAGGAGAGAGAGAGAGAGAGAGAGAGAGAGAGAGAGAGAGAGAGAGAGAGAGAGAGAGAGAGAGAGAGAGACCGTTAATTTAATTTCTGACAAATTGATTATTAGACTAAAAATGACGGAACGCTTAAATAATTTGGCGTTTAATTGATTTTTGAGTCCAAATTAATGAATGCTTTTGTGATTTTCAATTGAAAGCGATAATAATTTCAATCAAAACGATATCAAACCTGTGTTTCTGTGAGTCGTAGAGAAAGTGCGAGGTTTAGTCGTTCACAAACAGAGAGATACCGAGTCGTTTTGAATTTATTTTCGAGTGATACCAATTGTTCGTAAGTGAAAGCAGTCCGAGCTCTTCGAGGTTTTCCACTTTTACTATCATTTTGAGATTTTTTCTTTTTGTGAGAATTACTGTCAGAACTGTTATTATTTGGGCCGCAATTCTTCGAGTTTGTGGTCAAAGATGTGGTAGAATTTGGAGAGACATCATTAGCGCTCAAATTACTGCTCTCTTTATCACTCGATGCCATCGGAGACATTGCACTACTATCCAAGTCTAACGTTAACTCTGACTGACCCTCTTTTGAAGACTCTAACAAAGAAAACCCAAATTATTTTAACAATTGTCTATCAATTTATTTGTTTACCAAATAATTGCAATAATTATACCTTTTATTCGTTTACTACATTTTATATGCATTTGAAATGTCAATTGAATTTCAATTGCTTTACAATTTGTAGCTCTAATTTGAAAAACCTGCAGAAAGTCGAGGAATGACTCAATCGTTTATTTCTTTATAATTTATTGATTTTTTTAATTTTATCATTGATTGACCATGAACAAAATATCATTTGTAAAAAGCCTATTCTACAGTCTACACGATTTAGCTTAGCTTAGCTTAGCTTATATTTTTAGCTAGGAAAGTAAAGTTTTCCCGAAAATCTTTCACAATTATTTCCTTGGATCAATCCTTTAAATGAAAGTTAAATCAATTATTTTGTTGAATAAAATTAGATAAAAAATGACTGCAAACTGTATTTAAATCGTATTTGAACTGAATTTGAGTTAATTTAATTGAACCAAAGATAAATGAATTTAAACTGGGTTAAGATTCAAAGCAAGGACAAATTTACTTTCATAATTCCTTAGAGCGGCTGAACATCCTTATGGTAAGGAAAATCGAGAGTATTTTATTCGATCTTAATTATTTAAGCAAGGAAAGCACATCAAATTAACTAATTAAGAATACTTATGAAACAATATAAAAAATCATTCAATTTAATCACCATTTTTATTCAACTGATTCTATGTAAGTTATTGATCTTGGCTATCTGTATTGATGTAGAATCCGTAATAGTTTGGATCACTAGAAAGTATGATGAGGTGTCATAACTCTAACCATCAGTTTTGTTGGTATTAACAGCTTTGCTATAGATTTTGAGGTGATATCCGTTTATTCAGTTTTGAATTGAAATTCATTCGCGAATATCTATAAATCAGTTCATATTTATTGGTTTAATTGAATTAATGGTAAATAAACATTAATTTTGAAATCTTTTATAACTGAAACGTAATCCAAAGAAAGTTAAATAGTTTGAGGATTGGAGTGAAAGTAATTTTGTCAGATCATATCAATTGCTTTACGTATCACTTGAGACCCACTTAAGCGCACAGAAAACATAGGATTAAAGCATTTCGGGTGCTTTGCATATGTTTTCGCTCTCAAACTACTCTCAAAACAAATAATCTTTAAAAGACTTTATCAATCAGTACTATCTCTGGCAGAAGTGCCGCAACCGTTACAACAAATATCAATTTTTAACAAATATTTCATGAATTTTGTTTTAAAAGACGACTAATTTCAACACATTTCAGTCAAAAATTCAGTTAAACAACGCATTTCATTATTCAAAAAATTACCAAGCTTATTTCTATCAGAATTCTGATAAAGGATTCAGATGTAATCAAATTTTGGTCTCAAGTATTTATTGAAATACCTGAATCTTTGCAGTCACGGAATAAAAATGGATGACTGGAACCAGTTGAATGATGGGAATCACCCATCATGCCTGATGAAGTAGCCCATGGATACCAAGGAGTTTGTTTGCGATTTAAGTGATGACTTGCGAATACTGACGGTATTAAAGATGTGGACGAAACTATAGCTGGAAGCGGACGTGATGTCAAAATGGACCCTGGAATGCAAACAATTGTGGCTTAAGAGACGATATATCACTTGATTTCAATCGAAGACAAACATTGAAACAGTTTTTTAGGAAAAAATCTAAAATATT
>JAQFXL010001392.1:0-12269 GCA_034693445.1 Edwardzetes edwardsi | reverse complement strand
TTTCATTTAAAAGTTTATTCAATGCTTTAAAGTTAAAACTCTTTTTATTTTAGAATGATCATCCACATTTCAATCAAATTTGTTCATTTGACATTTTTTGCTGCTATTCAACCATGCTTATTTATATATGGACGTAATAATGCTTAGTATGTTTAGTTTATTTATCAAATATTCTGAAAGATTATAATAGCATATAAACAGTATTTTTTGGAATAGATTGACGTGGGTCTTCTATGAAATACATAAATCAATTTTTTGAATGCACAAGGGGAATATTACGAAAAAAAGTCAAAACTAGCTTTCTTGGCAATAGATTCAAACATTAGGGGTTGGAATGAGTATACTTAGACCTGGATATTCTTATTATAATCTGAGGATAGGGATATTGATTTGGATGATGTGATTGAGTTAATGTGTGAGTAAGCAATTAATTGAGTCATTGGGTATTTATATGTCTAACTGAAGGTCATTGGAAAGCATTGACTTAATTCGCTATTTCTGTGAAAATGTCTTCGTTTGGGTCCAAAACGGTCGTCGAGGGAATGCCATGAATAAGAAATGTAAATCTCTTGAGAGGCGCACAATCTTATGATCTCATTCTTCAATAGGTTTAGTGTTTATGTTATGCTATTCTATGGCAATAGAGATGCAAAATAAATGGTCGCTTCGATGCAAACTAACAGCACATAAAATATAAACATTTCTCAGAGGTTTAAGCCATAAGAAATTCACACAAAATATAAAACACAAGTGGTCTTCACTAACACCTTAGAAGAAAAACTATTTTCAATATAAAACGGTTCACAGGACTAGCGGTTCGTTATTATAGTCGTTGAGGAATATGTGAGCGTTTGATAGAATGACTCAAAGCATAACATAACCCGACATTAGTCTCGTCTGAAGACTAAACGCAAAAATGCCAAATGAAAGGAAATGTATGGCACTATAAAAAGTTTTAAAGAAAAGATGGCAAAGATTTTGGCACAGAATACACAGCATATAAAAAGTAATGCCAGTAATAAACCAGAAGAGAAGAGACGTTCAACTATCGGACAAATGCGATAAAATACAAGTGAAGTGAATCAATGGTATAAAACCGATTCATTTGGTGAATAACTTGCATCACATTATAATCGCTGATAAAAAAGTTAGCGACGGATTGACGGATCTGTTGGGTATACTAATCAAGTGATAAATAGAAGCGTTGATCAATCGCTTCGGTATTGTGTTGACTCTCATTCAATGTCTCGTTTGTAGAGAACTTCCAATGTTTTCAAACAACAAAAACATAGAAATCAAGAAAATAGTGAATCAATGCGCTGTATATTTAGCCGATTTCTTTTCAAAATCTTTTCAATAGACCAAAACTGCCAATGAAAGTAAGAAACTGATCCCAACATTAATGTTATCAGCTCTGCAAAGCTCTCTCTCTCTCTCTCTCTCTCTCTCTCTCTCTCTCTCTCTCTCTCTCTCTCTCTCCCCCTTTTTCTTTCCCTTTCCATCTCTCCCTACACTCTAATTATAGAAAGCAATGATTTCTGTGACACAATTGCTTTTCACACATTTGTGGCCATTTTGATAGCGAATAGAGTAAAGAAAAATAAATCTTTGATAACAAATATAATTAACAAAAATATTGGAAAAAATTTTCGCCAAACACATCAAGAGTTAGAAAGTTTTCAAAGAGCTTGCATAAGGAGTGAGCACACAATTAAGCAAGCAAAATTATTCTGCAATACTTAATTTTTTCGACATTCAAAGTTAATTAAAAGACATTAACTGAGTTTTCGTCCGGAACTCAAAAAAATCGATAATTTAATGAATTTATTTGCTTAATGACTAAAATGACTAAATATTTTCTTGTTTTTATCAAATCTGTCTCTTAAGTTGAAAAAAATTTGTGTAATAATAATAATTTACATTCAATTATTGAAATTTGGTTTTATCACCTACTTCATTTTAACCATTAAACACATTTTTGCCTTATTTAAGTTAAGCAAACAAATTGACTATATTTTATGTTATCCATTATAAGATACTAAAAACTTTCTCCTATATATATAAAATCTTTTAAAGTAAGTTTCTGGTTGAATTCACACCAGGGTGAAATTTTATGAGAATAATAAAAGAAAATTCAATTTTCTATATGTATATCAATTGCTTTGCTTTTTTTGAAGCCTAAAGATATGAAAAGACCTTTTCTTAAATATAAATATTGACAATCAAATAATGGATTTTCATAGAAAATAAGTTTTTATGCGCAAAAATTTATATATTAAATATAATAAATACATCACTTTTTCATATTCTTTAATACTCTGTTTTCTGTGAACTAAGTCTTTTCAATAAGCAGTTAAGTATTGATTTTATTTTTCAAACAAAATTCTAAATTCTTTCTCTCAAATGATTTATTCCTTTTTGAATGGAATTATATTTTGTCGCTATTTTCAAACAAACAATATTTGAATTTCTTTGGTTTAAATCTCTTTCTTTCTCTCAGAAAAGAGACAATTAATAGACAAAAAAAAGTATTGCTTTTGGAGGAAAAACTGATTTTTAATAACACAGTGTTCGACAAAATCATTATTCTTTGTGTATCAGTATTTTGTTTGCCGAAGTCATATAAAGCGTTCCGTATTATATTTGCTCTAGGGCATAAATTATTCCGAACAAATTAATTTCTCTGCCTTTTCTTTCTTTATCTCAGACTTCAATTTTGTGCTCTTAGAAAATATTTTGATTGATTACACATATATTTGATGGATTCAATTCCAAAAAAGTCATAGACTAGAAGCAAACAAATGCTTGAGTTCGCAGTTCTGCTCCTAGAATCAGTTCTGTGCTGTGCACCGCTCTGACACATTTCAAACAAGTTTTGCACATTTTATCGAATAAATGAATGAAAAATAGATTTTTTAGTATCAATGAAAGTCAAAGAATTATTTCGATTCAATTCAAAAGAGGTCTCCATTTGATTGCATTAAAATAAAATGTCATTTAATGGTATGAAGTGCTTAATATTAGAGATTAAGTCACGTGTTTTCACAACACTTTCATTAATTTCAATTAATCGGCCGTACATTCAATAGCAACAAAAGTCATTGAAGTTAACAGAGTTTGTGTCGGATATGTTTGTCCAATGATTCTATTGGTTGGACTCATATATAAGATCGATGTTTATTACACAGAAATGACATAAAAATGTATAGAATTTCGATTAAAATTGTTTTATTCTAGAGATGACTGTCAGACAAATTGCTTATGAAATCCATAACTGATGATCGCTCTGTCATTTTGAACCATTAAAATAATTTCAAAACAATTATATCCATCAAAAGACAATCATTTGAAATATTAAGAAACTGAAAACAACAAAAAAACTATTGATTTGTTTCAGAAATTTGATTCTCTTTTTATTGCATTAACTCTCAAAACAAATCAATTTCTCTATTATTTTAATATCTTTTTTTGTGATACCAGTTATCAGATTATTGAAGAAAAGTCAAACTCAGCGAAAAACTTGAAACAAAACAAAATTGTTAAATCGAATGATAGAGATTTGTTCTTTCAAAATTTTATTATACTTATATTATATCATTCATTATAAAACATTTATTTTGTTCTTCAAAAATAATGGGTTTTTTTCAATTGAGAATTTCTTTTAAATAAATAATTTAGTAATTGAGATGAGTTGATGAAACTTTAAAGTCAACATGAATATTTTAAGGATAGAACCGAAAAAGGGGCTCAAATATTGAGTTAAAATATTTTTGCAAATTAAACCAAAAATTGTTTCTCTTTTGTAGAAAAACATTTTAGTTAAATATAAACTCTTTTCTATGGAAACTAATTTGAATTCATTGAATGCTTTTTGTTGGTTAAAAATGTACTTATCTTTTATTCCACTGTTATCTCACTTCATATTTGAAATTATTTATGTATTTGTTTAAACGTTTCAATATTTTATGTCTTTATTAGAATTTCAAATAAATTTTTGGATTATTTAACACAAAAGTTATTTTATATCATTTATTCGCTTAAAATACTAAATTAAACTTATTTTTCATTCTGAGCTCAAATGATAATTATGTCAAATGATTGTTCACTGAGTAAATGATTTGCTCCGAGTATTGAGCGATCATTTGGCAAAATGTTAATACAGTTTCGCACAAAACACATGGATTTACATTTTTAAAAGTAAGTAATTAGCCTCAGAAGTCAAGTACCACTAATTTCCTATTAGACATATAAAAAAATGCACAAACTCTATGAACAACCGTTAATGGGATGACTATTAATAATTAATGGTCGGTGCCATCATTTAGTGAATAATTTTTGTTTTCAGCCTTTATATTATATGCTATCCTTTTTTCTTATTGGTGGCCAAACCGTTATCACAAAATAACAAATGCAATACCATTACAAATGACCGGTTCTCATGGTTTGCTTAAAATAGTATTTGGATTTCAATATTAATATTATATTTGAGTTATAATACAAATCGTTTAATAGGAGACAAAAAACGATATAATCATTATTATTGCGAATTTCATAACACGTATAACAATATTATTGGTATTAAAATGAAAAGTCTATTAGAAATAAATGATATATAGATAAGAGTTATATTCATTCAATGCAATCGGGATTTATATGCTCTCATTGGACATACATTTGCAATACATCTGAAAAATGGAGTGTTTGTTCCAAATCTAAATGTTTTTTCATTCCTGAATATATTAGTAGAGATTTAATTTGAGACTAACTTACAAACTGTATATTCTCTTAAATCTCTCGATTTCATTAGAAATGGATTCTTTCGGTTCAATAAAAATTTTCTTTGCATTTGTCGAACAGTTTTTTCAATTAGTTTTTCATAAAAAATATTTCATTTAAATTTTCCAAAGGATTTTTCCAATACCGGGGTTTTCTTATTCAAATTTATTTCATTTCCAATATTGGAAGAATTGAATTCAATTTTTGCCGATTGTAAGTAAAAATTCAAACCAAGAAAACTCATGGCTTTCACTAAATCTTCTTATGATAGGCATTGAATTCAAGCCAAGTGTTTATATATTCGTTGAACAGATTTAATGCAAACTCACATTCCTTTCAATGAATTCAATGAATGGATGAATGAAATGATTTCATCAGAATTTCTTCAAAAGATTGATATATAAAATCATTATATAGTTTGAGATCTATTCACACAAAACTAGATTTGTATTCATTCTAATGTCGAGGACTTTAACTTCAAATTAATTTACTTTCAGTTAATTTATGTTTGTTTTTGTTGTATTAGTTTTATGCACTGAATTCCCTTTCAATAAATTGAACCTTTGTACTTCAATCATCAAAATTGAATGTTTCATGACAGAGATAGTCAAGAACATATAACAATTTATAACCTGAGAACACATTCATTAATTTGGCTTTTTAATATCACCCGATCCAAGTTTCAATTATCTCAAGAATGACGAATTGAAAATAAATGATTGATAAGCCATTTCAAAATATAACATTTCATGTGCCTATGTTGTGAATTCAACTAGATTATCTTTTGAAACCTGGAAGTTGTGGCCCATCTAAGAAGTGTGGGTCAGTTGTTTCTTGATTATTGAAATATGAATGAAAAAGTGAAAATTCAAGACAAAAGTTGAATTAATCATTTCTACACAAAATTCATAACCAATTTGATCAAGCTTAATTCTAGCTATGAAACCATTATTCTAAAATTAAATTATCAAGATATGATTGGTGTGCACAAATAGTGGGGATCACCCAAATTTTTTCAAGCACTTCTGACCAGTCATTAATGCATGGCTACTGTAAACACCTCGAAAAAGTTAAATAATGAATTGAATGTTAGAAGACATGTTGAGCTATGCTCGCGCAATAGTTACAAGATTATATCATTATAATGTTCGAATATGAACAAATATTTTCTATGTGTTACCCCAGGTTACCCCACCCCACGTACACGTTTTGAATTTCGTAAAACAACGAGAATCTTTTGTGACTTGCTTAAAAAGATAGAATGAAACAAAAGTTTAATAGTTTAAACAAATTGTCTCAATTTTACAAAATTATACTATAATTTGTTTACTTTATTTTACAATTGAAGCTTGATAAAAATTGTTATACTTGAACCTGAAACAATATTTGTATTCTCATTGTGTTCTTGTATAATCACAATCGATTGAATAATATGCTATAAAAACATTATGTGATTGAATTAAATCTAGTTTTGACTCAAAAGAGTTGATAATTGAATAAAATCCTCATTGAAAAGAATCACTAAATGTCTGAATAAGAGTTTTGTTAAGGAATTGATTTATTAGTGAAAACCACGAAATAGATCTTTAAATAGTTTTTCTCATCAAAAGTAAATCATTTCCGGATTGGGATTAAAGTGAGTCCAATGGGAGTTTGATATAATTAAAAATGGCGGAAACACTAATTAGGAACAAATCTTTGTTTTCACTTTGAAGTCACAGATGACTTGAATGGCCGAAAGCTATTCTTAAAAGACTTGTTTCTTGCATTGACTGACTTTTTTCGAGTCATCAATCCATGTGATTGTGATATAAGTGTGGATCCAAACAAATCCCAATCGGTTGGGAATCGCGCCATCGCTTAATCAACTCTAACTAACAGCAAAATAGTCTTCTCATTAGTCTTTGGATGTGTTTCTCTCCTTAAAAACTTTTCACTACAATCGGGAAAAAAGTCAAAATTAGGAGAAGTAGTCGACTATTGTGATTGAGTCCATTCTCTGTCTGTTGTAACCGATTCCTAACAAAACGATACAAACTTTTCTTTTTTATTCATTTTTGGAATATTCTTATGAATGTTGACCAGAACTGTAAGCAATGGCAGGACTGACAGAACAAGACTCACATATGGTTATGACATCGCGATGTTATGAATCAAACAAATAATGGAGAAGAGGTATGGTTGGCATCGCATATAATGCATATAATGCTTGTTGAATCCAATTGATGCCACATCTCATACATCATTGCTATGGCTATAACTCACACATTATTTATGCAGAATCTCAACAAACAGAACAGAATTGTGTATTATTAAGATAAAACATGTTATTAGTTCACACGACCAAACATTATTCATACCGTATAATACTATCTTTCCTTTAATGTACGCAATGATATCAATGGCTATCATTTGATTCAAATGTCATTTTTTCCAATAGAAGTCGAGTTCATCTTTTAATCAAAACTGAAATATTCACTGTTTTTGCCATAAAAGTAACAACATTTTCAAATTACTTGGCCATCAATTTATATGAATGAATATTCAATGTTCCATTTACTTGAACAGGGGCGTCCAAGTTTCAAAGAATTCAATGCAATCTCTAAAGACAATTTCAACCCAAATTTCATTATTTCATGCGTCTTGTAATTAGTTGATAAATGAAATTGAATTAATTTAGTTAATCTAAACTTGCAAATAAAACAGAGTACTGAATAAAGGACTACTCAGAGATTGAAGAAAGTACAAATAAATGTTGATTAACGGAAATCTTTGTGATTCACTATTTTTGTGAACTCTGTTTCGTCAATAAATCAAAACAAATATATAAACGAAAATAGAAGAGAATCGAAGGAAAGTCCGAAAGTCATGGTCTGCAGAATCCCTTTTGTAATGAATGAGTGACTAAAAGGAAACACATGAAGCACATGGAAACACGTCCACAACTTTTCATGAATGGAAAGTCCAGATTTTGTTTTGATTGAAATTATTTGTTACGATAATCGACTGACAAATAAAATGAGAGAAAATCTTCTGCTCTGTAAGAAAATGAGTGAAAAAATGTGTTCAGTAAATAAAATTTATATTATATTAAGGCTATTATTGTGTGCAAAATATACAGTTGGAGAAAATGCTGAGCTTTCAAAATGACTAATCTTTGAAGTTCGACAATAGATTTTTGAGAAAAGACCAACTTATCAAAAGTGAGGACAGTCTTCAGTAAATGGTTCGATCATTTCTTTTTATATTCTTTGATATCACAAACAGAACTATTGTGACTCCGATAAGAAATTTAGAGACGAAAGAGAAAAATGAGAGAACCGTTTGGAAAAGTGGTGACAATCGATTTGACGCCTTCAAGAAGTAAAGATGTCATTAATAAAGAATTTACATGAGATATATTGCACACCACTATTACAACGCAGACACTCTTTTCTACTCCACTGACTTCGCAGACAAAATACAACATATCTTATAAATTGTTACTCAAAACTGTTTCCAATAATTATTTCGTCTTTTTCTGATCCGAATTTAAATCATTTGAGAGAACATTAGTAATGATAGTAAGCAAGCAAACTATTGGCGCAATAGTAAAGACATTTAGTTTAATAATACAATATTTGTCGGGTATTTGAGAAATATTGACATTAAATATGAGAGAATCGAAACAATTTGTTTATATTGAGTTACAAATAATACTCATTATATCAATAAAATAATAAATTAGATATGCGTTCAGTATTTGAAATCACATTTGATTTATTTGAAGACATTGGCGGACATACTCTTCAACAAAATATCAGACAAACGCTTTGCACTGATTTCTGCAGAGATGATCAAGCTTAGATCAGAACTGGATGGGCAATGTACATGTAGAATTATATACAAAGATCACATAAAATATCAAATGTACTAAAACTTATAGTCTATAAGTTGCTTACGCCTATTAAATGTCTGTTTCATTTTCAGGTAATCAAATAAATTTAGGCTTAATTGACTAGAATCGTGTTGGTTTAATTTGGTTGACACCCCCTATGATTGTGTTGAGCACCCTTTGAATTTGAGCAAACTTTTAGAAAACAGATCGAACGGATAGAATCCCTCCCAAAAAGAAATAAGAGATGAAAGCATTTAATGGTGTTCTCAACAAATCATTCGAGTCTAACAACAGGAGAAAAAGTGGGTGGAAATGATGACCCGCTTCAGACAATTTATGGTCCAAACCATACGATTCTTATATATATATATATGCAGTCATTCCATACAATAGTAGTTATTCTCAATCGGAGATAATGTGCAATATATCTACGAATACGCCTTATCTCTGCTTCCATTTCTATCAGAAAAGGCAATCGTCTTTAGGTTGTGATGTGTCGAGTGTCTCATCCACTGCAAGGCCTCTCAGATTAGCGCACAGACCAACAGATGCCCAGAAAACAGAATTTCTATTATTTTTTCAAAGAAAGTTTGTGGACGAAAGGCATGTATGGCCCGAACGGAGAGTAAGTAATTGGGCACAAATACTGCAAAGACTCCGGGCTTAGACTAAAAATCACTTTTGTTTGTGCACTTCGTCTGACTTTCTGTTCAACCGTTTTATCTAATGGTAAGTGCATGAGAAGAGTTACCGGAGTCAGTATTGAGTTACTCAGTTGACTAGTTATTAGAACTTACTCTTATAGGCCTTCATTTGAAAGACAACACAAAAGCCAATGTTTATTAAGTTGTTGTGAGTCTAGAGATTAAGTGGATGTGAGGTCCAAATGACTGGCATTTAATAAATGACAGGTTTAACCACAATATCGGCGACACTTTATCAAAAAAGTCTACATTTTGTCTGACAGTTTCAATGAGGCCCTGAATGTAAGGCAATGTAAGGCAACACCAATAATGATATGAAAGCAAAATATTGTAAAAATAAAAATTTGTAGAATTGGCAAAAAACGAGTCGCAGCTGACAATTGCGATAATATATGATTGCATTGTAATATCAATACTAATGTTATGATATTTCGGGAGAACCGCTATCTCTATGCATATTCCAGTTATTTCCGAATATTATTTATAAATCGTTACTTTCTTTCTCTTAAGCTTTTAGTTATTTGCAACCATTTCTTATATATATGGAAAAACATTGAGAAGAAAAATGACATTTTTTGCAACCACACAGATGTTAAACGGAAACGTCAGAAATTGCATAAATCAATCGGTAATTCATGATTCTTGCATTTGGAGGCAAATTTAGAATTTCAATCTTTTTTATGAATATTTAAAATCTAAGTATACTTAGAGATGCAATGACTGACTCATGGCTTATATATGGATGGTTTGCGTGCAATGCTTACAGTCGACAACTTTTATATTTACGAAAAATGCATTCATATATTGTTATATAATATGAATACAAATTCAATGCTTTAATGGAAAAATTCGAACAAAAATCGCCGCAAATAAAAGTGTATCAAAAAGTCAGGCATTGCTTTCATAGACCAATGAATGCTTTGATTGTATTATAGTTTATAAATCAGTTCTCATATAACTCTTATTTGAATAAAATAGAGAGAAAAAAGTTAAGAAAATATTAGTAAAACAACACATCCATACGCATGACGTTATGTTCTTAAAACTTTTAGCCAGGCATAGGTCTGCGCACACAATTGCAATGCGATCCTACCATCTACTCAACTGACACTTACTTTATTCAAAGCGAACAGTCATTCCTTCAACATCTTTGAGCGAATCCAGTCATCTCTTTGTAAAACTATTACCGAAAGTTTTTTTCGATACAGAAAACAATTTAGAGTAAAGTTATAGCTTTTGTTGAAACGACAATATAGTCTGTGTTTATAGTGAACTCCTTTCACACAATTTATTGCTTTCAGTGCTTTACAGAAATGACAAAATTAATGCTATTGTCAACACTTTTGCCGACACTATTGATACTGAGTTTTGTCAACTTTTAAGACATATCAACAAAAGTAGTACTAAATTGTTTGGTCGAACCGCTAACGGCTAACCATTTTCTTACCACTGCCTCACTTTCAGGTAAGAAATTACATTTCAACACATGACATATCGACTCTTCTTAGCCTCTTTCTCTAAATCAAAGTATTCAACTGTCTTGCTGGTGTCATCACTATTTTGAGAGTGTTGATCCATGGGCTTTTTTCTTTTAAATTGCGAAATATTTGAAATAGTTTTGGCACAGAGTTAGCAAATAAATGAGTAGCGAGTTATTAATATGAAGGGATCAACAACAGTGCAATCAAGTTGAGCACATCCATTGTGAAACTGTGCTCTTATGGACTCATAGTATATTAATTGTGATTTGGAGTAAACCTTCAATTGTCTGACAAACAAATACATTATTGAATAAATAGCGCGACGCAAACAACTGGCAATTAATTGAGACTTTATTAGTTTGAGATCAGATTAAACATGTCATTGACTGATGTTTACTGCCATTGATTGTCAACATTTCACAAAACTGAGTGCAACAGTCGGCTCAGCATTTATATCACTTATGCCTTTCATAATATATTAGTCCATTTTCTTGATTTGCACTGATCTGAGAATCAAACCATTTGGTGATTTTGTCTAATGTTTATTTATATTTGTGTGTCATTATTGCCTTACTCAGACTGGCGAACAAATTTAATTGAAATTAAAAACTTTCCAATATATTCAAAGGCAAGCAATTAGTACTTTGTGTGCATTTTAGACATTTCATTGATTTTCGGTTCAATTTGTTTGAAATATTAAATTTTATCAAACGTTTCATTTCTGGCAAACATTTAAATGAATAAAATTTTTGGAAACATTAACACTAATGGACGACATAAAGATGTTCTGCAAATCTGCACTTTTAAAATATTTTCTACAAATTTAATAATTAAATTCAAGAATTCTTTGCTAAGAACAAATCAACGCTAGCATGCTTGTTTATAATGAATGCAAATTGTTTCGCACAAATTAAAATAGCATGACTTGAATTCAAACTTTTTCGTTTGAAAACAAATGTTTCGACATTTTTAATGTAACTCTACATCACTGTATAAACAAGTTTGCAATTCAATGTAACTAATAAACAAGATAAGTTTATAGTACTTAACTTGATAAACTTGATACACTTTCCAAAAAATATTAAAATACCGATCATTGGAAGAAAAGGGGCAAGGCCTTTCTATCACCCATTTGCTTTTCAGTCGCGTAACTAATAACATGAAACGAATTAATTAATGATAACTTGGTTTTTCAATTCTCAAGTTTTCAATCATCCGATAAAATAATGTTCTGCTATATGTTTAGCTATTATCTTGAGTTTCCTAATCAGATGCTGGTATTGCATAAAGTCATTTGATTTGTGTTTAATTCATAAAGAGTTATAATATATCACAAGTTTGAGAGTGAAATAGACAGGGCTTGAAAAAAAATGGACAAGGGAACTAAAATTACATTATACTTTATGGATAAAACTCTAGATAAGATTAAAA
>JAQFXL010001391.1:0-12277 GCA_034693445.1 Edwardzetes edwardsi | reverse complement strand
TCAAAGGAGTCTTCAAAGGAGTCTTCTTCTGCTTCTTCTAGTTATCAAAATTCAAGTTCAAAGAAGTCGACTAAAAGGCAGTGTTCTCTCGAAAACAGGGCTAAGAAATCATTTTCGCGAAATAAAATCGATGGCAGAACCGATGCAATCAAATATCAAACAAACTCTTCTAATTGTTCGGGTATTCAGCCGTTAATCGATTAATTGGTTTTTATTTATCAAAACTTAATTATTTGTTTCCGTCTTTCAGTGCAAACAATCCTAAGAGAATCGGAACTGAAATCAAAGTCTTCAAACACTGAGAAAGTAAGTGATGCCATTCCTTCCACATCACAGATCACTTCCATCCCTCAGACATCACCAATAAATCAAAGATCATCGACAATAAGTACCGAAACTCAGACCATTAATCCAAGTGCTGCGAAGAACATAACCAATACAACAATGACGACAGCACTGAATAAAGCGATTGTATTCAAACCGCATACCATTCCAGTGAAAAATTTGAGTACAAATGTTGTGAAACCCATTCCGAGCGAAACTGTTACACAAAAGTCTGTCAAAAAGCCGGTTCAGTCAGTCCGTCCGCTTTCGACTTCAAGTGCAGTGCCGACAAAGTTGGTATTAGTGAACACTTCACCCATTATCTCATCGCAACCAATGGCTTCGGTTTCATCAAAAGGTTCAGCACTTGAGAAGTCGTCAAATTTTTGCATATCTTCAGCCGATTTTTATTCGTCACAAAAAGTGACGAAAAACTCGACAAATATCTCGGATTGCGTTCAAAATACTTATAATTCGACTCAAAATCGTTTGGAAATATTTCCGAGTATTTCAAATGACATCATTTCCAACCAAATCGGGAGCTCTAGTATTGAACAGTATTTCTCTGATTTAAGTCCAAAATTTAAGACTTACTCGAAGATAACATTACCCAAAAGTGAAACCCCTAATGAATCGACTGCAGAACCCATTCCACCCAAACAGAAAACACTGTGCGCTAAAGTAATCACAACTGAGGACGCATTGGCAGCCCTTTCAGCCATTCCCATCGCTAAACCTGAAACTTCTAATTCAACTGAAAGCTCGGAAAATACTGAAAGTCTTCTTCCTGTTCTTCAAAATGATTCGGACAGTTCTTTTGAAGCAAATATAGAACCATTGCAGCAGTCAATTGAAAATAAAGTTCCTGATCCTATTTGTGAGACAAGTTTTTCCAATCAGTTTAAGCTATTCTTAAGTAATTTGAAGAACTCTGCGATACCGCCGAAGATTGAACCAAAGGAACAGAAGAAGAAGAGCCCAAAAACCAAAGAAATCATTGAAATTACTATCGATTGATATTTTACTCTAATTATTAGTTAATAATGTTTTGACATTTGCTTTAAATGATATGACTTTCAAAAGATTACAAATCGTTTTATGCATTTTATAGTTATTCAACTTTTGCTAGAATATAATAAACAAGTTTTGTACTAATTTTTGTTCAAAATTTTGTTTGAAACTTCATTTTCATTAAATATTTTGTTTTCAAAGCATATTAAATATTTTTAAACTCATTTATTAAAACAAATACTGATTTTTATAGTTTTATAGATTTTGATAAACAAAACGAAAGTATAAATTAATTTAATTGTCATTTTGGACCAAACTGTCACTGATTTGTGTCTTTTCGTTCTTCAATTTTCTGAATTTGATGTCCGATTTGATCTCTTTCTTGACATTCTCTGCGATCAGTTGTCTCTCCCTTTTGTTTCTCTCGAATTCCTCCAATTCATGTAATCTCTGTTTTTCTGCCAATTGTCTCAACTCATTATCTTTGACTTGCGATGGATTAACGAAATGTTGCTCAGAATTGATCCAATCTTTGGAATCTGGTTTGACGTCTCTGTTCTCGACCAATGATTTGAGACATTCGGAGACATCGATGTCTTTGTCGTCAAAGACAATGAAGTCATTGAGTGTTTGACTCCAACCGCAACTCAATAGCAGTTGTTTTGCAGCCGAATGTCTCCAAACTTTGTTTTGGAAATTACTGTTAATTGTATTGATTTTTCGGTGTTTTTCGTTGTCTTTATTACTGATCAGATTCTTGTAGATTGTGATCAATGTCTCGATGATTGTCCGCAAATCATTCCGACTAATGTTGTGATCATTTTTCATTTGTTTCAAATGTTTGTCAAACAATTGATTCAAAGATTGATTCGAGGCATTCATTTTGTGACTTAACAGGAATTTAACTCAAAATTAATGTCAATTTGTTTACAAATTTCAAGTTTTGTTTACATATTTTTGCTGATCATATGTTTATGTTATAACAATTTCTACAAATTCTTATATTGTTCTGTATTTTAATGCATTGTTTTTCATAGAAAAATATTGAATTTTTTGTTGAGCTTCACAACACATTAATATATTACGTTTCTGTTGAAAACAATTTATGAATTTAAATGGTCTTCCAAATCACCAGGGTATTTTTGAAACAAGCAACTTTTCAAAATATCAAAGGGAAATGATCTGATTAGATCAGATGAGCTTTTATGGGATAATTTCTGAAATATTGGTATTTTTCAAAAATATTTCCATAAAATACGTTAAAAATTGACTTTTGTTTACGATTTTGGATCCAAAAAAAGAGGTAACTTTTGACTCAATTAGTCTCAAAGATTATTCCAATGCCACCGAAGAAGGCATCAAAAGATACAAAAAAGGACTCTAAAAGTGAGGGCAAAGATGGAGCCAAAGGCGGCAAAGAGGAGAAGAAAGGCGGGAATGCAGTGAAGGTATGTTTGCCATTGATTTTAGTCTTAAAATGTGATAATTTTTGCGATAATTTACTGTCTTTTAAGGTAAGACACATATTATGTGAAAAACAATCAAAAGTATTGGAAGCGTTGGAAAAGATTAGGGCCGGAAACAAATTCAATGAAGTGGCCGCTCAGTACTCCGAAGACAAGGCCCGCAACGGCGGTGACTTGGGATGGATGACAAGGGGCTCAATGGTTGGGCCCTTTCAAGAGGTCTTAACTTTGAATAATTAGAATAACTTATGGTTTCTCACAATTTGTTTCATGAAAATAGGCGGCCTTCCAACTACCCGTCTCCACCATTTCCGCGCCAATAGTTACCGATCCTCCCGTTAAGACCAAATTCGGTTATCATATTATTATGGTTGAGGGCAAGAAGTGATGCCCTTCTCCTCGGTTACTAATCTTTGATTCTTAAAATTTGGAAAAACACGTCTTTCTCTGAATTATCTCTTTATTTATAATTGACTTTTGATATCAAATACCGTTTTATTTATAATTTAATGAATAAATAAAATGTTTTTATCTGTAAAATAGTCAAAAATATTCCGAACCGATAAAAGACCTGTTTTTCAGTCATATTTCTCTTTTGACACTAAAAATATGTAGAAAATTGAAGGCATTTTGAAAATAATCTTTTGGTTATGTTTTCTAAACTTTACTCGAGTATTGATTCAAAGCTATTCCAAGGCTTTTAAAATTTATTTTTCTCAAAAAGTAATCTTTTTTAGTAATTATTTATTGAAATAATTTAGAGATTACTTTATTTTTATGAAAACGAAAGTAATTTAAAAACAGATATGAGTTGTCTCTCGAGTGCCGATTGGTTTTAACTTAATTTAAATCCGTTTTTGGTGTAAAGAAACGAATTTTTCAAATATTTTCAAACGAATCCTTGAATTTGTTTCATATATCGTATCATATCTTAAATGTTTGACCAAAAAAACATTTGCTTTGATCTCAAAATAAAAGATATTTAAAAACATCTCATGATTTGGTGACAAACAATCGGTTATTCAATTACTCAAAAGAACCGACAATTTAATCATTTCTTAAGTCTGGAACTAATCTCTAATTGATGTTAGCATACAATTTGGTGCAAATCAAAAACATTTGACGAAAGGTCTATTTAAGTGCTACCAAAAGGTGACAAAACTCATAAAAACAGTTAAAATTATCTCATTTTTAACTAAGATTTTAAGAAAATATTTGACATAAGTTTCAATCAAAGAATGAGAAAAGTATTGCTTTAAATCCTTTCTTCACCTCAAATGGAAACTTAATGGATAAATTTTGCTTGATACTCACAGCTAATTCAAGAATAGATATGAAAATTGACTCTAAAGCAATTTTGAGCATGATAATTTGCCATCATTCATTTCAAATTGAGCGCTAACTCAAGCCTATCAATGAAAGGGTGCGGTCTTTAAAACAAGTTTCTCAGACCAAACATAAACAAAACGATTTGTGATCTCAAAAGTGCTTTAAATTTTGTTTTGTTTTTGTTTTCAGCGATTATTTAATCATTAAATCCCTATTAAATGCGTAGGAATTGTGACAAACATTTCATACAAATAATTGTTTCATTAAATCAAATGTAAGTTTAATTAAAATTTTTGACACAAATTAGTCACAAGTTTTGAATGCAATCATCTGTTGATTCAGTGAAACGACTGAACCATTGAATAAATAATTGAAATCTCCTGAAAATCAGTCATATTTTCAGATAAAAATAGTTTTTTTTGTTGAAATAATTTAGTAGATTATTGCCTCAAAATTGACATCTATTTTAGTTTGGGTTTAATTTCAATAATCAGATAAAATTGAAATGCATTTCAGTTCTCAGTTTCGCTCAGTTTTTGTCGATTTTTAGTTTTCAAAAAATAAATAAAAATTGTTTTTCAGGTTTTGTTTTCAAACATCTGTTTAAAGCATTTCCTGAAAAAATCTGTTTTTAAAATATGACTCAAATACTGGTTAACAAACTTTTTGAGTGAACTTTCACTCAAACAGACAGTAATATAACGCCAATTGATTTGTCTGTCGTCTGATTACAGGTGTATCTGATGTCGGATTCAAATGATGTGATTCTTAAAGTAGACTAAACTTCCGATAAAATAGTTTTTTGATTATTTGTTTACTAATTTTGAAGTTTTATCGAAATTTTCTCAAAGTTTTTATACGAGTTTTTGCGAAAATTTTCCGGGAATTCACTGATAAGAAAGTGAACCGAAATGTCACTCAAAAGCCGTAGAAACAAATCTCTTCAATGTTCGGACAGAAGACATGTACCGCTTCCGACCGGTCCCTTGAAGATAATCGGATGTCGGGATATAATGACGGGTTTCACCAAAAAAGGCGGGGGTTTTGTCCGACTCTTCTATCCGGCAGCCAATCAGTCGAAGTCTATTGAGGAGCAGCGCCTGATTTGGCCCAATTGGTTGCCTCATGAGAACTATGGCAGAGGTTATGGCGAAGTGGCCGGCATTAAATGGGAACCGCTCTACAGATTCCTCCAGAGAATGAATGGTAATATTTTTATTCCAGTTATTCCAAACGCAAAGCCTTTGCGTCCAAAGGATGGCTCTCCTTATCCAGTGATCATATTCTCGCACGGATTGGGCGGTTGTCGTACATTATATTCAGCGATATGTTTGGAGTTAGCTTCCCATGGATTCATTGTCGCCGGTATTCCTCTGTAATGGTATCTCAAATCAAATGATTAATTCAATATATAACTGATATAGCGGTAGAGCACAGGGACAACACAGCCTGCCTCTCATTTTACGCCAAACAAATTCGGTATTCAATGAAGGACTCGAACCCAAACTTCTTCAGTGAAGTAGACGGTCAACAGTATGAAGACGAGCCCGACTTTGGTGACGAAATCGATGACCCCAACTATATTCCACCCAAAGCTTTGGCTGCAGTTACCTCTGTGCCACACATTGCTATGGAATGGGTCCGATTCCGAAATATACCCGTCACCAGAACTGGAAGAAAGATCTATAGTTTCCGTAATAAACAGATACATCACAGGGTTAGGGAGTGTTCGCGCGCTCTCGACGTCATTGAAGCACTTCAGGCCGGATATGAATTAAATAACATTTTGGACCCACTCTTCGATATAACAGAATTCGAAGGTTTAATAAATTTAGAAAAGGCTGTAATTATGGGCCATTCAATGGGAGGCGCCACTGCTATTATGTCTGCGGGAGTGGAACAGCGGTTCAAACTGGTTGTCTGTTTGGATGCCTGGATGTATCCGATCAAAGACGAAATGTTTGATTTGGTGACTCAACCCATTCTTTTCGTCAATTCTGAAAAATGTGTGCAAATGGACCCCAATTTGGTTAAAATGAAAGAATTATTAACTTCGAGTACAAACGGAGCAAATGAGGAGGACTTCCGTAAAGCCATTTCCATCAGAGGATCAGTTCATTTCAACCAATGTGACACTCCTTTTGTCTTCAATTGGATCACAAAACTACTGATCGGCTCATTTGGCGGTAAATCCAAAAGAAATCGTTTCACAGCTCACGATATCTCTAATTATTTGGCCCTTTCTTTCATTGGACAACATTTGGGTAAAAATCTGTTTTATTTTAAATTTTGAAATCAATTCAATGGTTTTTCTCAAACTATTTGTTTAGAAATACCGATCAGTGAAGACGTGGAGACATATCTAAGCGAACAAAAGAAGAAAATTCGGCCCACTTTTAAGAAGTGACACAAACTGTCAGTTTTCATCTGATAGAGCGCTGCCTTCGTTTTGATTCGCTATTTGTATATATTTTTGGACATTCTTTCAATAATCGTTGAATTATTCGTTTTTATTCTTATGAACCAATTTTAGGCACTATTTATATAACGAATTCATTCACTTTTTTGCCAAATTTGCACTTTTTTAAGGGTCGGTCAGTATTGAAGAGCTGTTAGTACTTACGCACTGAACAAATGATTTCCTGCCAAACGATTGACTCGTCTTTAATTTTAATCTATATTTTTACAATTCATGTCTTTTAATGTTTTTGTGTTGCAATCAAATGCTTAACACTTTAATTAATTGCAATAATTATTTATATTAATTCAAATTCATACCAAATCGAGAGCCAGTCCTAAAAAATATTTGGAATACTTTTATTTCAAACTTAACTGACTTTATATTAATTTCCAATAATTTCTTTGGTGTTTAAAATCTTTATTTATATTACATTTAAAAGTTTTTACATTTTTTTTAACTTTATTTCAAACAAAAAAAGTATTGTTTTTTATTAATTTTTTTCAAAACATTTATTTTAGTATAAAATTGTTTACAAAATAATGTTTTGACAAAAACTTATATAATGTGACAAAAAGTTTAATAAAATTATTTACAATAAAATGAATTTGATTTCAAAGTTGATAAACGATATGTAAGTATTCTATCAATTATTTCAATTAATTATTATTTTTTAAAACTCTTTTCTATAGAGAAATGACTTACACTTCACTGCCATTATAATCAACACGATTGGTCCTAAGAATCTGTTGATTATAGAGGAATGTTGATTATAAGGGACTATTTTCAACAATAATGTCTATTGAAGTGGATTTGAAAGTTGTTGATTATAAAGGAAAGTTGATTATATAGGGTGTTGATTATAATGGCATTCGAGTGTATTTATCGCTTTTGGATTCGTATATCAAAAGTCGATATTAGAAAATAGCGATTCATTTGAGAATCAAACAGAAGACAAGTACTGATTAAATGGTGTGACTTATGATAACAAATGTATTAAATGTAATGTATTTACGATTTTTTGTCTTTCATTTCAATTAATTATCTGATTCTCTAACGTCTCAAAGAAGACACTCTTTTCCAATGATTAAGAATTGAATTTTATCGGAAAACTTTGGCGCTGTAAGGATTAGGTCTAATGATTAGGGGTTTCTCTCATACCTCTCCACTCAGTAATATATAATAAACTACTCATTCTTACAAATAATTTACAGAAATGTTTATAAATATGATAATTGAATCGAATTAATGTAATTCTGTTCTCAATTTGATATCAATTCCTCGAAACATATATTTACAGAAAATGACAATTATTTTAAGTATTGAATTAATCCTTTAAAAATTATTTACCAAAAAGCCCATTATCTTCGCCTTTCCAATGTGTATTCGAGGTAAGATTTGCACCAATCTCTAACACCGAATTCGTCGTTACAGCAGAAGGTGAAGGCGTTTTCATTAGTGGTGACTTCCATACATTCTCTGCATGTTTGAAGGGCCGCATCGCTGCCACAATTGCTTTCTCGTAAATTGTTGAAAAGCAGGTAATTTCCCAGTTTTCCAAACCTGAGACGAGTGGGTGTCGGCGATACAGTAACCGCAAAAAAGACAATACATGCGATCAAAACCAGTGCCAGTTTCGACATAATTGTTATTCTTATCGATTAGATTGGATTAGAAATTATTATTGGAGTCAAGAGTTTTATAAACGTTTCAAACGTTTGATAAACTGTAAGAAAACTCAAAGATTTCGATAAAAGTTTGAATGTTTGTTATATTTGTCACTCGAGTAGAAAGTGATGGCTTTGTAATACAATTCGATACTTTATATACTGTGCTCTTCTAACTGCACAGTTACGCCACTTTACCAATTTGGAAGCCATTCGTAGGCCTGCCCTCAGCGATGGCCGACTCCCAAAATTCAGAAGATTCATAGCCTAAGTAGACTAAGATTTTGTCTCTGATTCGATGGTCATAACAGAGGTGAATGAAAGGCTGGGCTCTAACGAATCAATTAGAACAGTGTCACCACGAATGGTATTTAGCCGGGAAATCTCGTCTTTACTAGAAAAACAGTGGATTTACGTTACGCCACTCCAAACGCGTCTTAACTCAATATTATGTAAACTATAGTTTCAAACAATTACCGACTCTTTTAGTTTTCAGATAAGGTTTTGGATATTCTGCCAAAACGATAAGAATAGGAGCAAAGAAGGGGAAGGTATTGCAAAGGGGATATAGAACCGAATATAGTCAAGTGTATAAATGTCATGGGAGTAACGGTTATCACATCTCTGGACTCGACATTAGTTACTTAGCCCTCAATCACGAGAATTGTCAGAAATAAAAATATTCTGCAAATTGTAATTCAAAGTTAGATTAAAGTCGAAGAATATACACAATTAAAGGGCGCTGACTCTGACTGACGCCTATACTGAAGGCCAAACTGTGGTATGATTTACTCGGCTCTTATCAGTTATATTAAAGTTGAGTTAAACAAATAGTCCACTCAAATGACATTTGAGAATAAATTTTGGGTAAATGTAGTGAAAAATGAATTAAAGAATTACTGCTTTTATTTCATTACATTTGTCTTAAAGTCATATCTAATTATTATAAGATTTCTTGCAATTATTGGATACATTTGAACTGAAAGCCTGTCTTTTGACATACTTTTCCTATTTCGTGGTAAAAATAAATAAATCTAAACATAAGTATAAGTAAACAGATTTTAATATTATTAATAAATATTTGGTTTACTTATGAGGCGATAAAATCCTCGCAATTCGTAAATAAAGTGACAAATAAGTAAAAAATATAGAATTAAATAAATATTCCTCAAAGATAGTCCTAGATAAGAAATTTTCCATTTCTTTTGCCAAACGCTTGCATTACACAGAATTAGGTACGAAATCGTTTTGGGCATTATTTTAAAAAAGATACAGATTTTCACGTAAATCAATTTTATTGATATGCGATTATCAAGTTACTTTAAGGTCAAAGTGTTTACTAACAATTGATGTAAGATTATGTAAGATTAAATTTTAGAGTATTAGTTATTGAAATTCAATGTGAAATAAATAATCTGTTTTTTAGTTATAAATTATAATTAATAAAAATTTTGAAAAATAACAAAATTAACGATAAGATTGGCCTAAAATTCTGTGTACGAGAAATGTTTTAATGTTCAGTCAATAACCCGATTAAAATTATTACTTTAAACCTATTGCTAGACATCCGTCGACTGATTGTGAATCTGAAACCATTTTGAAGTTTTGAGAAATATCCCAAAAACAGTCAAATTTTATTACAATTCATAGCCTGGATATGAGTCGAAATAAGCTTTGAAACTGAGTTTTGAATATTTTTATGACTCGTCACTCATTTTTGTGTTCAACAAATGTGACCCGTCTTCAAATGTATGAAACAATAGTGTGACCAACAAATTTTGAAAAATGACCTAGACTTTTCCTGTGCATAATTTCTTGTAGCCTCAATTTACTAAGTATAAAACTAGCATTTAATAGACTTAAAGTGCATCCGCAGTGTGAAAGTTACCTTTTCTTAAATAAGAGAATCTGATCTTTTAAATTTTCCACAAACGTGAAATTTATTTCTCAAGAATAATTGAAATGTGAACAAATTTCAAAGTTTTTGAACATTAATTACAAAATTAAAGAAATAATCTTGTCTAGACACGTCAGTGTCCAGGGCATACTTAATCCTGGACCCTGGTGTGAACGTTCAAATCTGGACAATTCAGCCTAAACTGAACTTTTGGTCACTCTATGAAACAGTTTGTTTTATTTACAAACCCATGAAAGTTGAGACATAAACTCATTTTTATTCGGCTTTCGTTTGGCTTTCGGCCCAAATGTTGTCTCAATCAGAGCTAAAACACGTCTCTGTCCGACATTTCTATCAACAAAATTGTTTACAAGTATTTATTATTGCATTTATTTTTGTGATTATGAAAGTTGTGATAATTTAAATGCCATTCATTTGAATCATTAATTATAAATCGATTATAAATTATAATAAACAAAACCCTTGAAATTCCTTTGTTGGGAAACTATTTTAACCTTAGCTTTAAATGTGTTGAAATTTCGTCAGAAAACATCTTAAACACCGCCTCCAAAGAATAGGAGGTATTTTCCAACAAATATCGTACAACATTTGAAGGCTTTTCCAAAATATTTATCAATCAGTTATGTAATGAACTAATGTTTTGCATTCAACTTATTTACAGATTTCAAACTGATTAGCGAAAAAAGCACTGCTAAATAAACTCAAGTAGTTCATATTTTCTCTAGACTTTCAAAATATTTATTATCTAATAATCTTGGTTAGCCCTGAATTTTGATTTTAAAGGCAAATGTTTTGCAAAACAGAGGAAGAGATTTAAATATCATTAAAGACATAAAATTTGAATCAATATATGGAATAAAAACAGAAATTTCAGATTAGAGTCAATTTTCTTATTCCGCGCAAAACCTTTGAGATATCAAATTGAAAGCAAACTTTTAAATCTAAAAATGGGTTAAATTGTCAGAAATTTCCATTTTATTCGGGAGATAAATTGATATTTATAAATAAATATGATGGGTTATATCCTGACTGTCAATCGATTGATGTGTCAATTATTTGATGGGAGTATGAGTTGAAAATAGACGCTATATTTTGTCGTGTTATCGCATTTCTGTTTGCTCTTAGATTAGGTAATGTTATGCATAAATAGATAATAATTAAATAATTTTGATGACTCTCTTCAAATAATATCGGTTTAATCCGGTTCTCAGTTTAAAAACTCAAATATGACTTATATTTGATCTTTCTCATATTAAAATGCACGTTTCCTTTTTTTGCACCTTCATAAACAAAAATCAACTTTCACTCCATATGTGATAAACTATCAAAACTTGAAAACGAATTTCTAGTAAAATATTTTTTTTGAATGAATTGTTATTTTTAAAGAATTTACTCAAAAATAGAGATATTTTGAGAAATTCTCTGAACTTTATTTGATTCAAATATTTTTAAAAACAATTGAATCAAACTATGATTTCAGCGACAAATGAATGATATAATGAAAAATAATCTTGACAGTTATTCGATCAACATTAATGATTGTGTGAAGGATTTATACCCACATGAAATCGAAAAATGGTTTCTACTCTTTATATGACTTATTTTAAATTCTGAGTCCAATCTTATTTGAGACGCGAAGAGAAACTTTTTAGACGTCTGTATCTGCGGTTAGAATTAATAACAAGCTCTTAGATTTAATTAGGTCATTTTTGATAGACTATGAACGTGATCACTCAAACAATACTTAAGCCTTTAGAAAATAAAAACATTTTCAACTGATCTAGTGATAATATTGTTGTTTTGATGGGAAAACTCGACTTTTGGGTTAATTTTAGTCAATTGATAGAAACTTTGAGCTGTGAGTTGTAGGAGTATTTATTTCCGAAACTAAATTTAACTCATGATATGATAGACAATCAGCACTTGATTAGCACTATTTGACTTCTCTGAGTAGACTGTGCTGAACGTGATCTCAAATCTTTTTACTTAACATTTATATATAAAAGAATTTTCTCGGATCTAAAAATTTTCTGTTCGTTAGTCTAATAATATATAAAACTGTAAGAAATTTCAATTATTTTAGATATTTCGGACAAAAAATGAT